>PVJA010010205.1:0-57968 GCA_004027025.1 Myocastor coypus
TGTGTGTGTGTGTGTGTGTGTGTGTGTGTGTGTGTGTGTGTGTATTTCTTAATCCCCTGCACAACTCCCTGATCTTGCCACAACCCTCCATCCCACTTGTCCCTATTCTTCCTTGTGTATCATGTAAGATTTCTTAAGTGGATTCCTCACATCCAATTTGGTTCCTCTCCAGTCCATTCTCTGAACTTGAGCCAGTCATGGTTTGATAGCGCCAAACATAAAGTCCTTAATGAAATTAGGAAGAAAAGACCGAGATTCTCAGCCTGATAATGGTACTATGTATAATGCTTCCTGTCTACCTTGTCGGCCTCACTGGGCCCTTTTCCCAATGGCTCCTGCATGTCAGTTATTGCTGCATTATATTTTCCAAAAATACTCAGATGACTCTATCCTGACCCATGCTCTTACACAACCTTGACATTCTCCCTCAGGAGAGGCAGTCTATTCCTTTGCTTTAAACCTGAGTGGGTTTGTTGCCACTACAAGCAATGGATGACAGCAGAAAGGAGACTATATAATTTTCAAGGTGAGGGCATATTCAGTGCATACAGCTCCCATCTGGATCCATTTGGGGAGGTCTGTTTTGGTACATAGCACTATGTTTGGTTTGGTAAACCGCTATGGTGAAGGGAAACCCAAGCCTAACCCATTCCCGCAGCCTCCAGGGAGAGGAGGCTTGAGGTTTCAACCAATAGCCAGCATCCACCATCTGTGAAACTGTGGATAAGAGGCTCCAAACTCTTTCTCTAGTCTTCAAGTCTTGTCATTAAGACTCCAGAGGCTGTGAAGCAGAGACGCTCTCCACTCTGCTCTGTCCAACTTGACACCAAGACTTTGTGAAGACAGTAGATAGTTTTTATACCCCTAAGGTACAAGTGATTGTCATGCCGCATTAAATAATCAGAAAAGAAAAACTCGTGGTCTTTTTCAGAATTGTGTTCTTAGAATGTTAGCTTCTCCTTTGTTGCTTCCCCTCTACTGGTCACCTCTTCAAAGACCTTCACTAACGCTTCAGTAATTAATTTTCCTTATTCTCCAGAAATTAGCTCAAATTTCACCATAGAGATACAAAGCATAGAAAGAATATATTATGAGAGGATGACGCATGCTACAGCAGTGGGGTGGATGTAAAGGATTCATCTGACATGCCTTGGACATCAGACACATGGCCTCAAGCTATCCCAGAAGCCAAAACTTTTCAGAAGATCTGAGGAAGCACAAGAAGCAAATAAATTCTAATTTTATGGGCCAGACCCTAGAGCAGTGATGGTGTACCTCTCAGAGACCAAGTGCTCAAACTGCAACACAAAAGTCACTTATTTATCACAAAGTGCCAACACACAGTTAATCGTGAGTACTGACATTTTAGCTTAGAAAAAAGCCAATGCATGCATTTACATCTTTTTTTAAAAGAAAAACAAATGACACCCATTGCACAGGTTGCCACCATTGCCCTAGAACAGGTGGTAGGAAACACTTTGGATCACTTGAAAGGTTGTTTTTAGCAATATCTCACCTCCTGAGAAGCATTCTTGCTCACTTAGAGTCAGTATTAGGATAACCATCACCCAAACCATTGCCCTGTAAATCGCTCATGATAGTCTTGAGTTTATCTTATAAGGATCATCAAATATGGAGGATTTTCATTAGATTTAGGTAATTTGGGGGATGAACACAAAAGATATAGAGCCACTTTAGCAATATTTGGTTATTTGTATGACAGACTGAAAAATACCTATTTTAGTTTGACTTTGCTGCCACAAATTTTCCTACAGTGAGCACACACTGTTTCCTCTTCTGGAGTTTATCCTACCTTATACTTTCACGGTATTTTTTTATATAGTCCAGCCTCTCAAATAATCCTACTATCAATTTCCTAGTGTGTAATACCACTTTTCTCCTTGAGTGAATGGTGAACATTTAAGAGACAACAAAGTTTGTTTGATTCTGAAACTACATCCAAACTTTTTCAATCTCAGCTTCAATCCTAGTATTTCGCTTTACACCAGACTGGCGCTATTGGTAAAGGATAGTGTTAGGAGCTTTGCCTTTGCCTTTTTTTTTAAACCTTCATTTTCTAATTGGTACCTGTTTTGAATACATAATGATTAAGTTCCTCTTTGAGAACTGGCGCATGTACTTAACGAAGCTTAATTCTTTTCTTAACCTCTTTCCTCTCCTTTCTCAATGCCCACCCCATCTCTTGATTTTCTTCCCTTTTACAAAAGATCTGTCTCCCTTTGTCTTTGCTCTTTGCTCTGTGTAAGGACCAATTCATGACTATAATTCAAACACTGATTTTTTTTTTTTTTTTTTTTTAGCAGATAATGCTAGAGTTTAAACAATCAAGTAAGTGCCTCTCTCCAGACTTATTTCCCCAGGAGCCCTTGTCCTATAAATGTACATTATTACCTTTGTTCAGCTCCAAAGAGGAGCTTCCAGTTACAGAGGGATTTCTGTTCCCTTACTTCAGATTTATTGAATGCTGTTTCTGTTCCAGTGTATTTTTCTTTCTTACACTTGTCCCTTATTCTCTGAGCCCTGCTTCACGCTAGGGCTTCCTTTCTTTTCCAGTTCTAAAATCAACACAGCTTGGAACCAGGCTAACTTGGAGGAAAACTCTTCTCAAGAACAGCTATGAGACTTGGATAATATTGTTGGATAAATTACCTGTACAAGGCATAGGTTCAATTAATCGTATACACTTTTGAATTTGATTGTGTAACTCAAATTTTGTCTGAATCATATTTCCATTTTCATGAAGGATTTAATGTTTCCATGGGCATGGGATATTCTATGATTTTCAAAATTTGGTATACTAAAATTAGTAAAATGAGGAGCTAATGTATAACACCCTGGAGGTCTATCTCCTATTGCCCTCCTGCTCTGTTAAATACAGTGAGGCCAGGAAATGTAGGCCTCCATCACCAGACCCACAGGGACATCATGAATTCATCATTAAACATTTTCTCCCAAAACCACAATCCTCAGCATGGATCTCTAGGTGAGCATCACTAGATGTCAAAACTGGCTGACTCAAAAACAATGACATGTTCATGCCATTTAAGAAATGGAAGTCCATTTCCCAAAAATGTATTATTAAGATTTACATTTTGTGTGAAAAAAGGAGGGAAAGAAAGAACCCAGAGGCAACAACAGGGCCCCTGCTATCACTCTCTCACAGCAGCACATTAAACTAAATTAGATTTATTAAATTAGCTAATTGTCATGTTGGAAGGCACAGGCAAGCTGATCCTGAGATGAGAGACAAAACAAATAGGTTGCAGCAGAATGGATGGGGCACTGGGGAGGCTTTCACTCTCACTAACTCTAGGAAGCCTGTCCTAATGAGATGCACCAGTGGCAGCAGAAGCTTAGAAGTCTCCTAGCTCAGCGAGCATGCCCTGGGACCAAAGACCTATCTAGAGAAGATCAACCTCTCCAACTGACATGCGGGGAGATTAATAAAATGTTTAACTAATGATAACATGTACCAAGCCAAACATGCCAATCCCAGCTGTATTTGCTATAAAAGCAAAGTCCATAAGCAGAGGAAATATTCCAACAAATGATCAAAACAAGATTTAGGGGTTTAAATTAAGGAACTTAAGATCCATAATAGCACATTTACCTGCATACGTTCTGTACAGACTATATCCTCTTTCTAAGAGGGAATTAAAGGAAAGATTTTTATCACTCCACTTTTCATTTTCTTTTTTTTTTTTTTTTCCACTTTTCATTTTCATTCTGTCATTACAAGAGCTGTTTCAAGCAACCTTCGCAGTATTAATGGGTACCAAGGACTCCCTGCCATGCCTGTGTGTGAGCCCAGGCTCTTCTGGGACCACCACCATCAGTCTTCTACCCTCTTTACAAACTGTTCAGTTGTCAACAATGAATGAGGACTCAACTATGCATAATGGCAGCCAGGTGGTCTTATAATTCCTCAAATTTCCTTTTGTCTTGTTAGAATGTTAATATGGTGAGAGGTGGGGGAGAAAAGTCACACTTAAAAATAGCATCCTGAACATCTTTGTTTCTCTCCATTTGGACTTCCTACTGGATTTCATAAAATGGCAGCTATCACTAAACAGTCATTTCCCTCGCAGGTGTTGCAACCCCCCAGCAATTTCATTGTTTTGCAGTCTTTAATTCAAAGTTTTAAATTGTGACAGTGATCATATTTACCTCATTTTGTCTCTAATAGGAAAGCATCATTGTTTTAAAAACATAGGGTTTAACAGGACATGGTGATACACACCTGCTATCTCAGCAGGTGGGAGGCTGAGGCAGGAGAATCACTGTGAGTATGACACCAGCCTATACTACACGGTGAGTTCAAGGCTGGTTTAAGCTACATAGTGAGACCCAATCGCAAAAAATCAAAAAGAAGAAAAGGGAAGATTGATGTTCTTTTTTTAAAAAAAAAATCTAGTAATATAGTCCTAGGTATTATTTGACTTATATCAATAAACAACTGCATGAATCAGCCATTATTGACTACTTAGGAAGCTAATGTCATTTTCAGCCACTGTAAACCCCTGAGAGGTTTGATGTAGTCCACTCCCCTGAAGATTAACATAAATGTTGAGGTTGTCCTACATATGGTATTCCCACAGATGACTGAGATAAAGTATGATTCGGACACAGGATACATAATATAAAATGCATATGTATGTTTCTATTTTCTTCATAACTCACATTTCTCAAAGTTTTAGCGGTATCACTGGGATCTTTGTGCTTACCTGGTTTATAGTTTCACTGTCAGACTTCCCTATTTACAAAAATACACTCCATTCTAATAGGAACACGAGACTGCTTCAACTTCTCTGTTAATATGGGTGGCTTCTGTTTGGATTTTTCCTCATACCCTTGTGTGCCAAGGGTGGTCTCACCACCCCTCTGAGTATCCCTAATTAGGGCCTCCGCTCAGGTTCTTAAGTTCAGGCTGTGTGTATTTTCACACTGGCTTTTGTAAAACTGTAACGAAGCAATTGCAGGAGAGGGTTGTAACCAGAGGCTGTGATATAATTCTCCAAAGAAATTTGTGTCACTGGTGTTCTCCATAGGCAACTTTTGCTTATAAAATAACAGATATTAGACATACAGACTGAGTCTGTAGTGCACCTATATATACTTAAATAATAGCACCATAAATAAATAAAAAAAATCCCTTTACGAATAACATAGGTCACTAATTTGAGTAGACAAATTACATGCTTTTTCTGTTTTTCAAAAGTTATCTTGAAATCTATTATTAGTATTCACTCTATTTTACCAGTATTATTTGGTGTTTTTTAAAAAGAGTAAAGCAGTGAACTTTAATATCAGTATATAAGTAAAAATCAAAATTCAAAACAAATTAAAATGTAAAAAATAGCATTAATAATTTATCCTATTTTATACTTTTTCCAAACTTCATTAAGAATTTTTTCAGCAAAAGTTGTAAAATCCACCTAATGTCCTCTCATTTCTGCCTTATAATTAACGTATATTTCAAACATATGTACAAGGCCATGCAAATTTGGGGCTCCCACTAGCTAACTTCCCTCAGGGCCCAGGTCCTGTTCCCAGGTCCCTCACACACTCTTACCAGGGCTGTAAGCTCCAAATCATCCGGTTCCCCAACCTCCTGGAATTTGTCTCACTGTGTCCTGCAAAATCATAGGCATGAGGCATAGGGGAATGTGAACACAGAGACTGGTGGAGTTTGTTTTTAATCTACTATAGCTAAATGGTATGCATCTTAAAATGTGCTCTTTCCTGTATTGAGTTTTACATAGTAATTTACATAGTAATTAAGATAGTGTTGTAATGAAAGAACAGCATTGTGTTGCACTTGTGTATATCTTTAATCTGTTTAGAAAGGGGGCTATGATTTACTACCATCATTTCTTTACAATAAACTCTTTGTTGATTAGCCTAATTGTATCAACATTACAAAACACCTATACATACACATAACACTCAAACACCTTACTTAGATAAGAGCCGAAGATTTAAATATAATGTAGTCTCATCTAATATAATAATCATGTGGATTTTTTGAGAAGTTTTTATCTAATTCTTACTTTCTTTGTGTGAGGATTGTAAAATTGTGGAACCCTGTAAATTGCCATCCTAGTGATTTCCAAAGCAAATTTACATGAGCCCCTAAACTGGAACTTCCTATAAGCCCAAGAACATTTTCAGAATGATTGACTAAGACAATCCATTTCTATGTCACAAACCAAAGCCATGTTTTGTGATTTGTGATGGACTTGGAGAGAAAACAAAACAAAGATATTAAAGCTACTGAGAAAAATAAGGAGCTTATGATATTATATCAGATAATAAAGTAAATCACAGAAATCTGAGGCAGAAACATATACTGTACATTTTCATAGAGCTGAAAGTGATGTTACAAACATTTAAATTTAGGGAGCATCTAATTCTCAATGAATATTTATTTTGATTGCACAACCAGTTTAATTACTGTTCAGTCTAGTCAGGAGTGAGTCTGTTGGCTTTCAATATCAATTAATTTATGCAATATGAGAATGAATTGCTAGCTTTGCCCTGATCATCTTGTAAGTCATGCAAAGAAAATCCTTAGACTTCCATTCTGTGTAGCTGTCCACCCTGATTGGCTCATGCCACAATAGCACAAATTTGTAGGAACTTGTTTTCTTAAATACTGCTTAATTCAGGAATGCTAGCTGAACAACAGAAGAGGAATTGGCTGAGCTGCAATCTTTCGGAGTGTTTGAACTGATTCAAATGGAAGGGGATTACTTACTTCAGAAAGCCTTTGTCTAACAGTACTCCTCAGAACTATGAAAGTCAGCATTTTAATCTCAAACTCTAATGTTCTACGACACCTTATTGTAATTGATTGCATCACTCTGACCTTTGCATGATGAAAATAATAGTCATGCAGTTTATATAAAATCTTCCATTGTATGTTAACAGTATTTCACATTGATGAAGTGGTCTTCCCTTTAAGACTCTATATGTTTTCCAAATTACATCAACTTTTTTTTTTTCTTGTTTGAGAACCTTTATTCGTTTATTCACTCATTTTTATGGCCGGCTCAGCCCGTCCTGAGGGCAGGGCTGGCGCAGCATGTGGTGCCGGGGATCAAACCGCGGTCCCTGAAGCCGCCCAAGCTTTCCCAAACAGGCGCTTTAGACCACTGAGCCATCCCGAGGGGCCCCCAAATTACATCAACTTAATAGTTTAACAAGGGCCAGCCAAATAGCTCAGAGGATTAAAGTGCTTGCAAGCAGGTGCAGGGTCCAGAGGTTCCATCCTCAGGCCTGCTCTGCCAGCCCTGCCACTGGGTGTGCTGAGAGGGCAATTGAGACTGGGCTTGGTAGCATGTGCCTGTAATCCCAGCTCTTGGAAGACTGTAAACAGGCAGATCGCTACAAATCTGATCTAGTATCGAAATCCTAAACACCCTGTAGACCCTTCCCTAAAATCTGCCCCCACAAAAAATGTTTGATATATAAATAGAACCATTAACCAAGGAACAAAAGCACATAAAATGTATTTTGATCTATGATTGTAGATCGTACTTACCAGTAGTTACTTTTCTAGTGGTTATGTTGCTACACAGTGTACCTCAAACACTGTATATCATCTCATTTAATCCTAAATCAGCTTTATGAAGACATTATTCCTATTTTTGCTGCAAAGGAAATGGGATCTTTAAAAAACTAAGAAAAAATAAAAATTGGGGAATAGAAAATGAGAAGAAGAAAAAGCATAATGTAATCTCAGTCCTCCAGCCCAACCAGAGCAAGTCAGGAAACATCAACAGAGAACAAACTGGAAGACACACGTCTGAAATTTCTGGAGTGAGAGCAACCAAAGTAAAGTAACAAACTCACAAGGATAAAGAGGAAACCATCTCAGAAATAATCTCTCAGGTGAGAAAGAAATGGTTTATACAGTAATTGCTCAGCAACTCCAGAGTAGTGACAGATTAAAAAGAAAAAAAAGTAAATCATAGGAAGAGGATAGAAACAGTACAAGATCAATACAAGAAAGAAAGAGAATGGATCAAACAGATGCAAACAGGTATCCAGGAAAGTAAAAATTCCATTGTTGGCACAAACCATTTGGACAAAATTGAAGAAAGACTTTCAGACTTTGAAAATATAATCATAGTTAGCAATCAAAACCAGAGAGATCTCCTGAAAATAACAATAGATCTGGAAATAGCAATTCAACAGCTGCAAGACCATGCAAAGGTATCAAGGAAAAAACCCAAGGTCGACACAAATGACATAAAAAACTTTCTAGAAGTAACAACAGAAAGTATCCTAGGCAAGGAAAAATAATCTAACATACAGTAAGACAAATCAGAGGGCTAAGGTGCCTACTTAGGCAGAGCACAGTGCCTGGGGTTTGATTCCCACAATGCCGTGTCAGCCCCAGTCCCACCCCCAGAGTGCCCTGAGATGGCCATTGAGACTGGGCATGGTGGCCTGCACCTGTGATCTCAGCGCTTGGGAGGCTGAAAACAGAAGAATCACTAGGAGTCCAATCTACATAGTGAGACCCTGTAGGTTCTATAGACTCTGTCCTAAATATAGAAAGAAAAAAAAGTTTATAATATCTTGCCCAGACCTGACCTTCCCCTCATGGTTTGAGATTCATTTAATTTTAGAGATAAATCTAAATATACAGAGCTGAGGGCCAACCAGATAGTCTGATCTACGTAGTGAGACCCTATACACCCTGTATGCCCTGTAGAACCTGTCCTAAATTCATAGAATTTTTTTAAAAAACTGAACCTGATAAAAATCCATACTTAAAAATAAATAAATAAACAAACCATACACTAGTCTATACAACATGATTAAATAAAGTCAAAGAAATTGAATTTATGCCATATTGACCATAGAGAAATACAATTAGAAATGAATGGAAAAATAATCCCCAACAACTCCATAAATACTTGAAAATTAAATGACACACCTCTGAACAACCAATGGGTAACAGAAGAAATTAAATAATGCTTACAATTTTTAAAAATGCAAATACAACTTACAGGAACTTGTGGGACACAATGGAAGCAGTCTTAAGAGGAAAACTTAAAATAAGGAATTCTCATGTCAGGAAAATAGAATAAGCACAAAATAACAACCCAAAGCTGCTCCTCAAACTTAAAGAAAAGAACATACCAGGCAAGCCCAAAGCCAATACAAGGGAAGGCATTATAAAAATCAGAGCTGAAATTATTTCAAATGAGACCAACAAAGAAATACAAAGAATGAGTGAATCAAAGAGTTGCTTCTGTGAAAGAATAGATAAAACTGATGAAGCCCTAGCAAACCTTATCAAAAAAAAAGAAGAAAAACTCAAACTCATTCAGTAAGAAATAAAGAGTGAAATCACCTAAATCCTGTGGAAATTTAGAAGATCAGTGATACTTACGTTAAAATCTTTATGCGCATAGGTTAGAACACAGAGAAAAAATGGAAAGATTCATAGAAACACATGAATTACCAAAGGTGAACTAAGAAGAAATAAAAATTTTGAATAACCCAATATCAACTGATGAAATTACAAGCATAATTAATAACTTACCAACATAGAAATATCTATGATGGATCAATGGATCTATGAATGTCTTGATGAATTTACACCTAAATGTTATAAGAAATTTAGAGAAAATTTAATGCCAATACCCTTCAACCTCTTTTTTTTTTTTTTTTTGTCTTTTTGAGACAGGGTCTCGCTATGCAGTTGAGGCTGGTCCTGCACTCACTTTTGTAGCCCAGGCTGGTCTCGAACTCGCACCAATCCTCCTGCCTCAGCCTCCCGAGTGCTGGGATTACAGGCGTGAGCCACCACGCCCGGCTACCCTTCAACCTCTTTAATGAAATTGAAAGGGAAGAAAAACTCCCTAACCCATTCCTGGAGGCAAGTATTACTCTAATACCAAAACCAGAGAAAGACCCAACCAAAAAGAGAGCTACAAGCCAATCTCCCTAATGAATATATGTGCAAAACTCCTCAATAAAATATAATAAGCATAATTCAGCAAATCATTAAGAAAATTATACACCATCACCAAGTAGGATTCATTCTACAAATGGTTCAACATATGTAAATCAATAGATGTAATATACCATATCAACATAGGCAAAGGCAAACCTTGCCTCAAAGACCTTTTGATAAGGTCTAACACTCATTCATGATAAAAATCCTATAGAAAATGGGAATAGATGGTCTTTACCTCAATATGATAAGAGCCATGTAAAACAAATAAACATCCAACATCATACTAAATGGATAAAACCTGAAAACTTTCACACTAAAATCAGGAACAAGACAAGTATGTCCACTATCACCCACTCCTATCAAATATAGCTCTGGAAACATTAGCCAGAGCAATTAGACAAGAGAGTAAAAGATAAGAAATAAGGATTGGAAAAGAAGTTAAACTCTCCTTATGTGCTGATATGACATGATACTCCACATCAAAAACTTTACCAAAAGACTTCTAGGATTAATAATCAAATTCAGTAGTATAGCTAGATACAAAGTCATCACTCAAAAAAACAATAGTAGTACCTGGATGGCTGGGGAAGTGTAAAACCTTAGGGCTGGGCAGATAGCTCAGCATTCTAAGCACTTGCTGGGCAAGCACAAGTACCTGAGTTTCATTCCTCATACTCCATACTGACCTGGCCACCAAAACCAGCCATGGTGGCACACACCTGTAATCCCAGTGCTGGGGAAGCTGAGAGAAGAGGATCATTAAAAGCCTGAATTGCACTGCAAGACTCTGTAACACAAATAATTAAATAACAAATATTTTTTTAAAAAAATTAAAATCAAGGTCCCAAAATTCAAATATCAAATCTGAAAGTCAGCATTTGAGATCAACACATACTTTTCAGATGAAGGAATGCAAATGGAAAATAAAATGAAGAAAATGTTAAACCTCATTAGTCATTTCAGTAATGCACATAAAAGCAACTCTAAGGCTCCATCTCACCCCAGAGAGAATGATTATTATCAAGAAATCAATCAATAATAAATGCTGGTGGGACTGCAGGGGGAAAAGGAAGGCTTCACTGTTGGTGGGACTGGTATAATCATTGTGGAAATCAGTGTGGAGATTCCTCAGAATGCTAGGATTTGAGACTGGGCATGGTGGCATGTGCCTGTAATTCCAGCTCTTGGGAGGCTGTAAACAGATGGAGCACTGTAAGTCCAATCTAGTAGTAAGACCTCGAACACCCTGTAGATCCTCCCCTAAAAAAATTTTAAAACTTAAAAAAAAAGCTATGATTAGAGGTTCTATCCTAACAGCTACTCCCCTTCTGTGTATGCTCCCAGAAGAATTAAAAACATCATGTCACAGTGATAAATGTGCACCCATCTTTATAGCAGCACAGTTTGTCATAGTGAAATCTTGGAAAGAACCCAAATGCCCATCAACTGAGGAATGGATAGAAAAGATATGATATTTTTATATAATGGAATACCACTCAGCTATAAAGAAAGATAAACTAGAGGATTTTTAGATAACTGGATGCTACTAGACACCATAATTATAAGTGAGATAAATCAAGCTCACATGTGAAAACATCGTAGTGTCTCCCTAGTATAAGAAACTGAGAAAAAAAAAAGATTCAAAAGGTAAAACAGATATTGTGAAAGGGAAATAAACTGCTCAAAAGTGAAGAACAACCAAAATGGAAGAACAGAAAAAAGAAGGAAGAAAAAAGAAAAAAAATATACACACTTATACCTTTGCATATATATATATGTGTGTATATATATATAATATATATATATATAATATATAATATATATATATGCAAAATATAGATAAAATGCTACTGATTTCTTTTGGTCCATAAAAAAATGGTGTGTGCAGTGCAAGGTCCTAAGTTTGCTTCTTGGTACCAAAAGAAAAAGTTTCTGCTTATATTTTTTGATCAATTATGAACGCCTATATCTTGAAATCTTAGCAACTCCTTTGAAGATAGCAACAAGCAATATATAACCATTGATAATATCCTTTTATATCTTGTTTTGAAATTCTGTATTATTGTTTTTATTGTTTTATTCTCTCTAAATTTTAAAAAATAAATTCACGTCTAATAAAAATAATAAAGTAAAAAACATAAAAGGCTAAGGAAGTTTCCCAGGATCATCCGATAAGTAGCGATATCCAACTTTCCAAGCTTGCCAAAATCAAACCAAATCAGTCCATGTCAGTGTCCTACCTTAGTGAGGTCTATGTGAAACAAGGTCATCACACTGCCTGGTTGTTGGCTGGGGAGATAGCTCAGTAGAATAAGCCCTTGCCTGGCAAGCTCAGAGTCTTGAGTTCAATCCCTGCTATGGCAAAAAAACAACAACAATAAAAATAAAAATAAAATAAAAAAACTGCGTGGTTGAATTTAATTGTCCTGCTATCAGAGCTGATTCCCTGAGTAACAATATCTCCTTTTACATTTCTGACCCTACGTTTACATAGCACTTATTTTAGTGCATATTTGGTATTCAGTTGTGCAAGAGGTAAGGATTCTCCCACCCTAGGTCTGGTAGCAACCTTGAAACTTCTCAATCTACTTCCCCAATCTCCAGGTGCTGGTAGAACTGAATGAAAAATTAGCAAGTCCCCTGAGCCCTGTTACTCACACTGCGTCATGCCCTAAGGCTTTGAAGCGAACTCCACTGGCAAAAGCTTCTTTTTGTTCTGTGGCCCTTACAACCTTCAACTGGTAAAGAGCTGAGGCGGTTTACCTGCCACACAGCATCTCTGCATCAGTAAATTTCACTGGCAAGCCCAGTTCTCACAGCATGTTTTACTGAAACATCTTGCTCAGGCATGCCAATTATCTTACAAAAACACAAAATTAAAGCAAGTCTTAAAATGTCAAGCAGGCATTTTTGCCTCCAAAACAAACTCTACTTGTGATCTTGACCTCAGTTCCCTTGGGAAAATTACTATGGAATAAATTATTTACTGAGGTTTTTTTTCTTTTTAGTTGGTTGCAGAAGATTCACAGGTCCGAAGGTAACCAACGAATTTACTGTTTTATTCATTGCACAAAGCCAAGTGTCTCTGACCAGCTTTACCCTAAACATGTCTAGAGCTTCTGCTCGCGTGAAATGTGTCTACTGAAGTTTTAAGGATAGTGTAAACATGGTTAGCTGTGTTTTAAAAAGAAATTCTTAGAAGAAGCCATTTGAATTGAATCATCTCACTTTGCAAACTTAAAATACTCCAGTGGTTTCCACTGCGTGCAGGATAACAGTCAACATCATTTTTACACTCAGTCTCTGGGACCCCTATTTCTCTCTAGAAGCTTAAAACTATACCCTTGATTAAAACAGATCCTTTATTATACCCTTCTACATGACAGTATTTTTTCATTGAATAATTTCTCAAACTTTATAATTTTAATGTATCTGTTCATTGATTTTATCTTTTTAAATTTTATTTATTTTTTATTATGGCCATCTCAGCCTGCCCTGGGGGTAGGCGTGGGGCTGGTGTAGCATGTGGTGCCCAGAATCAAACTGTGGTCCCTGCTATTGCCTAAGCTTGCCTAAGCAGGCGCTTTAGACCACTGAGCCATCTCACCAGTCCTGTTCATTGGTTGTAATTGCCTCTAAATTTTTTTTCCCCTATGATACAAGAGTCTAATTTATCAATGTGTCCTTAACACCTTAGAATGTTCTGGCCAATGAATATTTAGTGAGTGAATTAATGAATACAAAGATAATATCAAGGGTCAACAACAATCAATGACTTTCTTTGATAAGCACTTAGTACTGACTGAAAAAAACATTTGTCAAAAAAAAAAAAAAAAAGCATCTATCCATGATGGCATATGCCTTTAATTTCACCACTCCAAGAAGCTGAGGCAGGAGGGTTGCCAGTCCAAGCCTAGCCTAGAGAAATTAGCAAGACCCTATCTCAAAATTTAAAAACATAACATAAAAGAGGGCTAGAGATGTAGCTCAGTGCAAAGCCCTGTGTTTAATGCCTGGCATCACACACACACACACACACACACACACACACACACACACACACACACAAAGAACTTCTTTCTAAGTGGAGAAACAGGCTTCAGAAAGAAAAGAGCAATTTGCTGTTTTACTGAATATCTAACTGTGCAGAAGAACACAAA
Source organism: Myocastor coypus (assembly GCA_004027025.1). Classification (NCBI taxonomy): domain Eukaryota; kingdom Metazoa; phylum Chordata; class Mammalia; order Rodentia; family Myocastoridae; genus Myocastor; species Myocastor coypus. The sequence goes on from PVJA010010205.1 coordinate 14,158, forward strand.
TTCTGAAAATTTTTCTAGATTAATAAATTCTTACTTTAATATAAATATTGCTGCCTTAGATTTCCCAAATCATTTTTTTCCTTTGTATTTTCAAAGCTTGGCTTGCTTACAGAATATTCCAGAGAAGGAAAAAGGTTGTATCATTACATAACATGCCTTAAATACCAAATATAATCAAGAAATGTCAAGATTTGAGCTCAAAGTGAAACTAGAAAATAATTCTGAAACATACTTTAAACATACAAAACTAATAATAATCCTTCACCTAATTTAGTTTCACAATGTTAATAACATTTCTAGCCTAAAGTGCATAATGGCTAGAGGCGGAAGGGAAAAGAAACAAAACAAAACAATAAAAAGAAAAAACCAAGTAAAACCCTTTCGTCTTATTTTTTCAAATATGAAAGCATGCCCTAAGCAGATGCATTTTCCACAGTGCTGTCAACAGCAGACCTAATTGCCTTTCATGTAAATTAAAAATATGTACCTTTGTTTAAGTAGCAATCTAGGTCAAGATGAGAGAGGGGGCTTTTTTTTTTTTTTTTCTTTCAGTTTATTTAGGGCTTTGAAATGGCACTTAAAGCGTGGCATGAAAGTTATTATTACCTTCCATTTATTTAAGGAAGAAAATAGGGCTCTTTAAACTTTTTTTCCAGATCTTTCCTTACCAATTATAGCAATCCATTCCACATATCATGAAGACATAGAAAAATATTTCGGCTTTGTTATGAGACCCTTGAGCTTTAGGGTTACTGATACAGATTTTTAAATCTTTTGTATTTGCTAAAGCTTGATGGAGCTGAGGACATTTCTACAGGATAAATAGTGACTTTGAGCCATTTGCTGTGGAGTTGCCTCCCTAGAATTAATACAGATGTTTTCTCTCCTTCCTTGGGGCTTTTGTTAAAAAGCGATATTGAATGACCCCACTTATCAGCCGAATTTTGAACATAGATTATGTCATGGGGAGGGACTTCTGATTGACCCCTTCTGGTTTATGACACCAGTGAGTTTAAGTGCGTGTAACCAATCAGTGGCCCCCTGCGCACGGAAAATTGTATCTCAGCAGGTTCTACCTGGAATCTGGTAAAAAGGTTTGTTCATTTGTTTCTGTGTTTGTTTTAAACATTTCATGCCAGGGGAGTCTTGTGGACAATACAGTGCAAACAAAGCATAGTTTTAGAGATCAAAGAAGTAATTTCCTCAGTCATACACTTGTAGTAGAATAATGTCACCTAAACCAAAATCCACAACAGTTGTAATCTGTTGGTTGTCATCCTCTCATGAATATGATGTATTCAGAAACATTACAAGAACCCTAGAATGGAATTTGAAGGGGCTAAAAGACAGGTACCTTCCCTCAAAAGAAGTAATTCTTCACTGCAAGGTACTGGCAAGTTACTCTATGGCACAGAAAGAAAGTATTGCAATGATGCACCTGTGATTACACACTCTATTTTTAAAAATGTGTTCATAAAAATAGAGAAAAGCAAATGTAAATCCTAGATTTGGGGACAAGCCAACATCTAAAAGATGAAATGTTAACCGCACAGAAATTATAGAATCAAGAATTCTAAAGGAAGTATTTTTCCTTCCAAATCATAAAATGTTTATTTATAAAAAATAATAATAAATAGAATAGCTGAAAAAGTCCTTTTGTGGCACTGAAGATTGAGCTTGGTATTTTGCTTTATAACAATATAAATTTTTAAACTCTCTCATTAAATATATCCATCTCATGAGAGTTCTATGATGAAAATTAAAGGATAATAAAACAGAAATAATGGAGCAGAATCACTCAAAAGTATAAAATATATGCTACCTGTGGTGGGGCTGGATTGGCTGTTTACATACTTATGTTTATAGTATTTATTTATGCTGTGCCTTCCTCCAAAAAAAGAGATTAAGTCTTCTTTCAAAACAATGATATAATAGCTGAACCTTGATGAAACTGATTTATACAATGAACTGTTAGTTTTTAAGTAAAACTATAAGATACACATGGGATATTTTAAATGTTCTTCATATGACCCTTATTTTTGTATGAATTATTAAAAAATGAAATATTTTGAAATTAAATGTTTAGTTTTCAGTATTAGAACCAAGCTTATATAAACTTCAAACATAAGAAATGAAGAATGGAATGTTAGCTGGATCATTCATAATAGCCAACAACTGCTCACATTCTTCAGATTGAATAAACACACAGGGTAGAGGAAGTTAATTAACAGGTTCCCCAGGTAATTTAAATCTTCATTGTTTGGCAGAAAACATCTTTCAAATCCATTTTGTAACATCATGTGCTCTTCTACAATTATATTTTGTAATGTCTCAAATATTGTTTTACCTGAAAACGTGTCTACAGCAGTAAGTCAAAGTTTGATTTATCCTTTTAATGATTTTGTTTTAATGTTGTGTCTAAAGTTTTAATTTCATCACTTCTGTTTCACACACAATTGGAATCAGGGAAATATAATGCAAATTAGCAAACTGAGCTTGTTATTAAAAATAACAGCAGCATAGACAAAATAGTCCAATGAAACTGTGTCTGAGAAAAATTTAAATAATGTGTTATTTCAATCAATGCAATTAATAACACTTTTTTGGTCTCACTTGCCATTTTAATAGTATCATTCATCCTCAGGTTATTCAACAAACTAGGTTTTCAAACTTTAGAATTATGAAAACAAATTCTGCAACTTACTAATGATTAAGCAGAACTCTGAGAATTCTGTGAATTCCATGTGCATATGACATTAGTTAGCTATTGATTACTGCCAGTAATTTTACTTCCTAAATTTTACAAGTATCCTTCTAGGGTTCTCTGTCATGGATTATCTGTCTCTCTGTCTCTTATTTGTCTCTCTGTCTCTGTCTCTGTCTCTGTCTCACCTTCCTCCCTCTCTCTCCCCTCTCTCCCTCCCACCTCTCTCCCTATATCCTTCTCTGTTTCTCTATCTCTCTCATTTACGTTTTGAAGTACTAGAGATTGAAGCCAGGGCCTTTGCATTTATATCCCCTGCCCTTTGTGAGGCAGGATTTCTCTAGGTTGCCTGGGCAAGACTCAAATTTGCCATCCTCCTACCTTAGACTCTCAAAGTTCTAGGATGAAAAGCATGAACCAATGTCTCATTTTCCATGGTTTTCTTACTTTATCTATGGCTATAGCAAGTTTCCAATAAAGTGGGTGTAGGATAATTGTATCACCCTACTTTTCCAAGCTGCCAGTCAGAGTAATATTCCAAAAGCACAGATGTAATCATGACATATCCTGCTTGAATCCCTTCAAAAATTTCCTTTCATCTCAGGGTAAAATTTAAAATCTTCACTGCATTCCAATGCTATTACTCAACCAGGGCTCCTCTTGCCTCTTCTTTCAGCCCCCTGCTTCATCAATAGATCTAAATCCCCAAGGCTGGCCTTTCTGTTGTCCATTCTAACACAGAGCATTACACAAGCTATCCTTTCTAGAAGATTCTTCACCCACATTTTCCACTTTTTTTCACTGGGCACAGGTAGATACTATCAGTTTCACATCTCTCTCAAAATATGATTTCCTCTAGGATCCTTCCTTGGGCCTCTCACATCTTTCTGATCCATGGTCCTACAGCATTTAGCAGTGTTACATACACACTTATGTACTTATAATTTAACATCTGCCTCTGCTTCAGAATTTGATTAACATTCCTAACAGCTACACGAGAGAAACAGCTGTATCTGGTTTTATTCATCTTTATATAACAGAAACCTAAAATAGTATCTGATATAATATGCATACAATCACATATTCTGAACAAAGGAATGAATAAACAACTGCTAACACTTTCCAAAGAATAAGGCATCTCATCCATCTAGTTTTATCATTGCAGCAAGACTAGAGGAGCGAATTTGGAAGCAATTTCTATAGGAGTCTCCGTCGTTTCCTTGTGTGTGATTCAATTATTAAAATGGCAAGCAGGACCAAGAAACAGTACATTTTTTAAGTGGAAAGAAGTCTTAAATACTTTTCCATCATGATTTTGTTGTACTAATTTGTTTATCTTGCTGATACTTTTCTAACAAGCTCAGTTCGCTTTTGGAAGTGATTTGGACACTCAGGGGATTTTTGCCAGCTTATTTCATAATGTTAGAAAGTGCTTATAATCTCAACTATATCTTCCTCGTGCATACTATGTAGTTTTTAATAATAAAGTCATTGACTTTCTTTTATCTTTTTAGTGATAACTGGGAAAATAAAAATAATAGAATTCAGTCTACTGCCACTCACACGCTGTCTGCCTCCAAGCTGCCCTCTCAGATATGTGACAAGCTCGGCTGGAGATGCTGGTCTGGGCCAAGCTTCCATATCAACTTCATTTTCAGAGTGGATAACTGTCCGGTGTCCACCCGTTTGGGCACAACAGTTTTCATGCAGGAGCGAGCTGAGCTGCCCCACCAGGAGCAGAGCAGCTATTTCTCTTGGACAGTGCTGTTTGTCTCTTTTCATTGACATATTTAAATTTTGCCAGCATACATTTTTTTTCCTATGGTGTTAAGCTAATCAATTTACACAGAAAGGATCTTCATCTTATTGTTATGTTCACTGTGGTTTGTTTCAAAATAAAATTGAAACTTGGTGGGGAGCGTAGGCCATATCCACTAAATAAAGACACTGAAGATTCAAGAAAATTTTAATCATCGTTTGAAACCCAATAACAAAAACACCTAACCTTATGTCTTTCCAACTTAGCCTGACTACATGAGCATTTACAGTTCTTTATTTATTCTGTCCTGCCTGCTTTGTCTCAAGGTGGCCTGTGTTAATCTAGAAACTATTTAGCAATTAAAGACTATAACCAGTTTCATTTTGATCCCATCTCAAGTTTTTTTTTTTTTTTTTTTTTTTTTTTTTTTTTTTTTTTTTTTTTTTTTTTTTTTTTTTTTTTTTTTTTTTTTTTTTTTTTTTTTTTTTTTTTTTTTTTTTTTTTTTTTTTTTTTTTTTTTTTTTTTTTTTTTATGGCCGGCTCAGCCTGCCTTGTGGGCAGGGCAGGCACAGCATGTGGTGCCAGGGATTGAACTGCAGTCCCTGTGGCTGCCTAAGCTTTCCTAAGCAGGCGCCTTAGGCCACTGAGCCATCCTGCCAGCCCTCAAGCATTTTTTGACAATTCATTTAAAGCTTCCTCTTATGCATCAAGATTCTTTTCCTAATCTTAAAAATATAAGACGAGCTGATTAGGACAAAACTATCATATTTTTACTTATAAATACAAACATTAATTATAATTTAGAATTTTAAGTTAATTTTAAGTCAACTATAATTATTTTAAATGTTTCAATATAAAGGATAATTCTAATCTCAATTTTAAGTTACCTGGCCCTCTTCTAAGTGCTTGGCAAATGCCAACTCATCTTCTCATGACAAACCTACAAGAATGTATCCTTTTATCCCACCTTAAAGGGGACATGATTAAGGCACACAGAGTTCTTCAAGGTTACATGGATACTGCTGCTACTGTTACATGGTAGAGCTGGACTCCTTCACCAGCACTTTGGTTTCAGAATATGTCCTCAATGCAAGCACCACTGAGGCAGTAATTGCCAGAAGCTCAGGAGCTGTGAAAACATTGTGTGGTAGTGTCAGAGTCAAGCCCAGCCCTTCCTGTAGCCCATCATATCTGTGCTAGAACAGACCTGAGGCTTCAAGGTTGCTGGCGGAGCCTCTGCCTCACCCTCTGGTCAAGGCCAGTGACTGCTCACCCTCCGGTCAAGGCCAGTGCTGAGCTATCAGCTTCTTGAATGTCTTCCTACACTAGGCATTGTAAGAGGAGAAAGTCTAGTCCAACTTCCCATAAGCCCTGGACATCTCCTCTGAGCCAGGGGGTTGTCAGGAACCACGTGAGCTCCTGGATTGCAGAGTGCTAGAGCACTTTCTCTGCTCTCACTTGCCGTCCAACACACAGAGGTTGGAACAGAAGTGGGCATGAATCCCATTTTCTAGGTTAAAAGATTTATTTTTGCTTTCAGTGGAGAAATACAGAATCTGTGGTCTTAGTTTGGTACATACTAGAACTGAATTACTTTTCCCCTGATCAGGAAACCCTCTCCAATTTCACAATTATTCGCTCATTCTTGCATCCCTTGATATTGTTTAGAAAGTTCCTTTCATTTGGGTTCAACTATAACAGTTGTTCTCTGTACAATAGCAGCACTGTTGATCAACTGAATTTTAGACACACACAGTAGTCAATCTAAAGAAGGATGAAGGTTTAGAAATGAAAATACTGAGGATGGATACATAGATGGATAGATAGATAGATAGATAGATAGATAGATAGATGGATAGTAGATAGATGATTGATAGATAGATAATATTGTTTCCTGTCCATTGTGTAAAAAAAAAAAAAAGAGAGAGAGAGAAACCAGATGAGTTCATATGAGAAATTAGACAAACCAGAATGATCTATACACACAAATATGTATGACGCACATAAACAGTGTGGGAGAGACGAGTGTTAGCAATACGATTGGAAAGAAACAAGTGCCGAATGTGCCCTCATCCACTCTGCAAATTCTTGATCTTAGAGAGACATAATGCCTAAGAGAAAGAATGCACTCACTATCTGTTGAATAAATCCATAAACTATAAAATAGAAGAAGGGGAGTAAAGGAGAGAGGAGAAGGAAATGCCAGAGGGTGGGAGGGAGCAAAGGCAGTGAAGGGCAGATGTAATGGCCAACTGAACTACCCCGACCAGTCTCCAAAGCCATCTATTTCTTTACTCTCTCCTACGTCTATGTGTACACTTCTAGGTTTTTGTTTGGATTTTTTTTTTTTCAAAGTAAATCCCCATCTTAGATTAGCCCAGGCTTTCATTTTCTCAGTTGGTGATCCAGAATCTGTGAAGAAAATTATGAGAAAATTCCTATCTACATCCAGGCTAAGCCTCTTTTATCGACTATCCCTGAATTCCTACTTGGTCTCCACGCTCTTTGGATTCCTCTTTGCTCTTCTACATTCCTTCCATTTTCAACACCTCACTACATTCCCCAATCAGCTGCTTGGTCTTTTTTCTGTACTCCTCTGTTTCTCAAGTCACCAGGTCCCCGCCATGCCTCTCTGAAAAACTGATCACCCTGGCACCTCATAAAAATGTCATGTCTGCTTCTTTACCAGCCAAAATTCCACATACCCTTGTTCTTACTTATCCCTCTGCATCCCCTTTTCTCTGGTATCTGCAGCTTTTCTCCTAGATTATTGAGAGAGAGAGAGAGAGAGAGAGAGAGAGAGAGAGAGAGAGAGAGAGAGTTTTCATGCAGATTCTGTGTGTTCTTGGCCTTTCCACTGAGCTATATCTTTCAGCCCCTTTGCACTTACTATTTTTTGATGGATCTCATTAAGTCATGAAGTTACCCAGGCTTGGCTTAACTTGTGATCCTTCTGCCTCCACCTCCCAAAGTGCTGGAATCTGCATACCAAGCATGATTCATCCCTAAGCAACCCAAACCAAAATTATTACCAAAAAACATTTCCCATACTCTGAAATACTTTTTCCTATCTTGTGGTTTCAATCTCACAACATTCCTCCATCTATCTGACATTTAATTTTGTATTTAACCAAGATAGCTATTTCACAAGTAATATGTGTTTTCAAAAGTCCAGTTCTGTGATCTTCCAAGTTTCCAATCTCTCGACCTTCCTAATGCACCTAACACTGACCACCAATTTTTTTCTCCACAAAAACTATCCCCAGCCACTGCAGTAACCGCTTTCCCCACGTTCCCTTCCTTCCCTCCGTGTTCCTCCTCCTCCACACACACCACACTACCGTCCACACAGATGTTTCCTCTCCTGGAAACCAGCTTCTCGGCTTCTCTTGGCAAGTTGCATCCATCCCATGACTCTCAACTTTGTAACTAAAAATTTCCAACAAATATATTACCCGGATGCTGACCAGACCTCTCACTATGAGCCAGGGAAACAAAGTCAAATGTAGTCACAATAATAATAATAATAATAATAATAATAACCAGATTTTTATACTTTGTCCTTTTCTGATAACTGTACCAATTATTCCTTAGTCAAGGTTCAAAGATAGGAATAACTGACTTCTTGCCTTTCCATCTTGCAAGCCATTCATGTTTTTTTGTTTGTTTCTATTTCTACTCATTTTTTTGTTTGTAAAGTAGGGCAACAAAGAAGGAAAGAAAAGGAAAACACTTTTTGACACATAAAAACCATGCCAGAGGATAGAGATTCTAGTGAGAAAGTCAGATGATTGATTTCTTTGGGCTTTGTGTGTGTGTGTGTGTGTGCAGGATCTACAGGGTCTCTCTACACAGATCAGACTCGCAGTATTTCTTTTGTTTTCAGAATCCCAAGAGGTGGGATTACAGGTGCTTGCCACCACACCCAGTCTGAATCCCCCTCTCAGCATGCCCCAGGGGCAAGGCTGGCAGGGCACTCTGGGGATTGAACCTTGGTCCCTGAATCTACCTAAGTAGGTGCTTTAATCCACCGAGCTATTTGGTAGGCTCTTTTGGCTCTGGTTGACTAAATGGCTGCAAAAACCATTTAGGTTTTTTGTTTTTTGTTTTGTTTATGTTTTTGTTTTCATCCCCAACAGTACCAGATGCAATAATTTATAAATTTACATGGTAGTGAATGTAAGTTAGGCTGTGGGACACAAAGTAAAGAAGGCACCCTAAGGTACTTCTACTCCGGGTCTAATTTACATAATGTGCAATTAAAATTAACCCCAAAGAAAAGGACAGAAAGAGCTTTACATGGGATGGAAAGGTGATAGGTCTAGGGGAAAAAAAACTTCACATTTCACTTTTCATTAGGATAAGCCATAAAAATTTCTTCCTCCTAAATTACTAAGAAAAAAATGCAGAAAAGCTTCATGGATGTATGAAATAAACTTTGCTTAATGCACTGCTCAAGTAATCTGGAAGCATCCTTTCTATAATTTTTAATAATTTTCTGTTTAGTTATTACACATCTTTTAGTAAATCTTCATAATGAAGCTTTAATTTTTAAAAAGGTTTAGAACAAAAGTTATTCGCATGAAACATATGATGAAATGTTCTTCTGGTTGTACATTTCATTTATTTTATCGTAGGTCTCCTGTTCCTTCAAGACAAAGTGAAGTAAAATTCCTGTGCAAGAAGAGAACCGAACACCTCTGTGAAGAAGGAAAGGTAAGACCCAGGATGTAAATGTCTCCCATACTTGATGGCCTCTTAAAATATACAGCTTGTATGTCTTGACAAAATGAGTCACTTGCCTAAGGTGCAGTTAACTTATAGGCCATTATTTAGATATTAACTTCCATTAATCGGGTCACAGGTTAAAAAAAAAGGTACAAAAAGTATAATTGCCCTATTTTCATCCTCTCTGATCAGATGAAAGCACTGACTTTTAATAGGTCTTTATTTTTTCTGGAAAAGTAGATAGATGAAGGCATTCTGAAACACAGAAGCTCTGCTTTTTAAATAGGGAGAATTTGCTACTAGGATCAAGTAGGCCAAGAACAATGGATTAGAGAGCATGTATGTGTTTCTCCGTCTTTGGGCGAGATTTGTTTAGGAGCTCTCTTGCTCTCAGGAAGCCCTAATCCTCTCTGAGCAGCACTTACGTGGCAATCCTAGAGAATTAAACTTGTACCTGCTTATTTTTTCCTTTCTTTGATAGAGCTCAGTGAGTTTTCTCAATGGTAACCATGGTCTAGTAATTTAAAGCTTTTGAACCTTGTGAACAGATTCATTTAAAGCCATATTCTGAAGGGTTTCCACAAAATAGAAAGTGTCTTCTACCAGGAGGCTACAAAAGACTTTACGACAGAAAGTCTGATAAGTGTTCTGCTCAGAATGGGTCTACAGTAGTTTTCCTAAGTGATCCAGTTTCCTAGAATAAGTCACTGTGCTATAATGACTTGATATCTGAGCTTATTGCCTCCTGGTAGGCAATTTGATTCTTCTTTTGATATAAACTTGTATTTAAGTTAAATGTTATATTTATTTCCTGTGAAGTAAGGGCTTTCCAAACTGTGAAAACATTAGAACATACCAATATATAGAAGTAAAGCTTTTACATTAATTTTTACATCAGAAAATTGTGTTTCTTGAGTAGATTTCTTTTTGATGCTATCCATTCAGAGACAACCTGTTTTTTAGCATGAGAAATCATAGCAGAAGTTTAGAAGTCTTGACTATATCTTAAGGCCTGTAGCCACCACTGTGGTTGGGTCTCTGATATTATTTTATATTAAGGATACTAGATTCAAATTAACTTCATATTCATAACAAGTGGGTATATATATATATATATATATATATATATATATATATATACATATATATATGATGTTGACATAAATTCAATACTTGCAGGAGAGTTTATTTTATTTGTTTAGATGAGAGTTTGTTTATTGCTTTTGTTTATACAAAATAATTTTTTTTAGAATAAGTTTGGGGCTTTGTTATCTGAAGTAGCAGCAACTACTGTTGTTTTATTTTAATATCTCTCTTAGGTACTGATTTTTCCTTTTCCCCTAAGGGCACCTCAGAAAAAAAGTGGTGAGACAGAACTTTAATAAGCACTCTTACGAGCACACGTGCTTCTATGCTCAGTGAGTAATTAATCAAAACTAAAGCAAAGCTCTGTAATGAGTGGCCCTGTTATGTGCCACCCCCTGCATGCAGGGCATGTCTTTGCCCTTGATCTCAATTTAGGTAACAGAGAGATTTTTCCATTAAGATAAAGCAGTTAATAAAAAGTACATTTTAATAATTTACCATCATACATTTCCTCAGTAACTTTTCTCTTAAGAGCTTCTCTAAAAATTGTCGCATTATATTTTGCATACTGTACATAGAATAAAAGCCCTAGAAATATAAGTATAATGCATATTACTTATAAGGTAAATATATGTTATAACCTAGGTAAGCCGCTTTGCTGATATTTCCCTCAATTTCTCCTCACTTTTCACTCAAAAGTGAGTCATGAAAAGCCCCATACTGGGAGAAACTATTCTGCATAGTTTTATAATGGACTTCAAATAAATTAAAATTTTAGGGTATGTTATCAATGAAACATTCCAGGAATTAGATGCACAGCTCTTCTCATTACTAAAGGAAACCAGGCACCTCAACCAAAATGAATTACCTGTGTATTTTCTGCCATGAACATGCAACTCTCGGGCTGGGAAAATAGTTCAGGGGCACAAGTGCCTGCCTGGCAAGTGCAAGATCCTGAGTTCAATCCCCGGTTCTGGAAAAAAAAAAAATCGCTAACATGCAACTTAATATTCAGTATGGAAATGATACTTGCTTCTCTGAAATCCTTGTTGGTAAAATTCCTTCTGGTCTCTGGCACTTCACCTTATAAAGAGCAACTTCCATCCCTGCTAGTGTAATAAAACACACCAACCTCCCTTGTCTTTTAAGTATGCTCTCTTCAAATCTTTCTCTTGTTGATTCATGAAAACTACTCTTTCTATACTAGGAGGATCCCTAGGACAAGCATTTAGCCTCTAAAAGCCACTATATAAATTTGAATGTTTTACTGCTTCTCTGAGATACCCACTCGAGGGTAACTTTTCACTTGCTGCATGGTAGGGAGGCTGCTCTCTACAAAGGACATACATAAGCCTATCTGCAGTGAGGACACAACAATCTTACACAACTCCAAATTCCCCCTTAATCAGGAAGAACAACAATAACAACCTAATTAAAACACAAATAGAAAAGTAAAAGCAACAACAAAACAAAACAGAAAAACCATGTACTTTAAAAATTCTCTCCATGTCACAGGGCTGTAAATGTATACACAGGGCTAGAGTAGGAGATGGATGAATGCAGAGGGCTGAGTAGCATAGTGAAGTTTGACCAGGTGCAATACCTATGAAAAGATGCTTGGTACCATTCTGAGGACTATCCAGTGTGGTAGGACATTGCTAAGCAATGAAGAAAAAAAAAAATCACAGTTGCCCTAAACACCTTTCAAATAGTCTATCCCAGGGGGTCAGGGATTTAGCTCAGTGGCACAGCCCCTGCTTGCTTGGCAAGTGTGACATCCTGAGTTTGATTACCAGAATCCCTCCCTCCAGAAACCAATAAATATAATCCAACCCTGCATGTCATATAACAGACATTTAGGAACTGTAAAATAAATAAGTTATTAAATATCAAACATGGGGCCAGCTAGATAGCTCAGTGGTCTAAAGCACCTGCTTAGGCAACTGCAGGAATCATGGTTTGATTGCTGGCACCACATGCTGTGCCAGCCCCACCCCCAGGGCAGGCTGATCTGGCTGTAACATACATACATACACACATACATACATACATACATACATACATACATACATACATACAATTTTTAAAAAGTCTCTCCATCCTGCAAGGAGGCTCTGGGGCCGGGGTTTGATCCCCGGACCGGCCATCCTGGCTCCGCTCCCGGGACACATTGAGATGGCAATTGAGACGGGGTGTGGTAGTTCACGTCTGTAATCCCAGGTCTTTGAAGACTCTAAACAGGCGGATCACTATGAGTTCAGCCTAATAGTGAGATCCTGAACACCCTGTAGGCACTTCCCTAAAATACAAAAAATAAAAAATAAAATAAAAGTCTCCAAACTGCATCCGTAAGAAAAATTTCTAGAGTTTACCTGTTCTTTTTTTTTTTTTTTTGAGTTTACCTGTTCTGATTTATACGAGCTGCAATATGATTTTAGTATACATGCTTTATCTAAAACTGTTCAGATCATCGGCAAATTCACTTTAGATTTCCAAATGTTATTCAGGAAAATGTGTTAGACAAAGATAACAAATCATCAGAAACATTACTAAATTTAAATTTTTATGGGCTGGGAAGAGAGCTCAGCAGTCTAAGTGCCTGCCTGGAAGCACAAGGAGACGGGTTAGATTCCCAGTGCTACATGCCATGCAGGCCCTGAGCAGGAGGTCAACTATGGAAACCGGGGGTGGTGGTACACGCCTGCAATCCCAGTGCTGGAGAGGCTGAGACAGGAAGATCGCAATGAGGCCAAGCTGCATAGTGAGAGCCTGTAGCAAATAAAGATTTTTTAAATAAAATATTGCAAAAGGATATTTTACAAAAACAGTCTAGAGAACTAAGTCTCATACACTTTAGTTTGCATGGAATTCTGCTCCTGTTTAAAAGAATCAGTGAAAAGAATAGAAAATTTATAAATTAGTATAAGCACACAATTATTACTGAATTATAATTGCTGAATTATTATTTATTATAAGTACATAATTATTACTACATAATTGTTTATATGTAGTCTCTTTTAGAAGTGGAGAAAAAAGAATACCAAGATAGTTGAAATTCATAGATAACCATGGCTCTAATTTTGTCAGGAAACTTCTCTCTTTCCCAGGCCTTTGTAAAACTGAACACAGGACCTCAAAATGGTGGCTACCCACCATTTTTGTTACTTTTACTACTGCTAGATCTGCCACTAAGAAACAATGCTTTCTTGGGCAAACTATTGCAACAATCAGGATGTGGTTTATTGTTTGAAAAGGGGGCCTTTGTTAATTTATCAACTATTGTGTATGCAGTAAATGCCAAGGACTGTGTCGGAGAAACTCCAACTTTTCTGGGTTTATGTGAAGAACAAATGACAGAATGGAAAGCAAATATATTTTCCAACTCCAAACTGAATAATCCCTCCTTCTTTCATCTGGGATTGTCACCTGATTACATCATTATCTGATTGATAATCAGAGTTTTCCATATGATGATTACAATAATAAAATTAAAATGTCATAGAACATCATGAACTACTTCGATGATTAACGTGTAGCCCTGCTTTTTTGTCTTGGAAAACAAAAATCAGAGTGGCTGATGACAGATTTTACTTCTCTTCTGGATGCCTTGGTACCTTGCTGACGCAGCACCCAGCACCAGGGAGAAGTTAAGAGTCTTAAATTTGTGAGATACCATGGTGATTTTTCACTGTGCCTTAGTTCATTCCTCCAGAATGAGCCGGGCTAGGTCTGAGCCCCTCACAAGCTGCATGGCCCAGTGCCATCTTGTTGGGCCTGAGATAAGAAGAGAAAGACTACAGCTATCAGAAACTTCCAATTTGATGTCAGAGAGGAGCGAGGAGCCCACACCCAAAGTTATATCTAGGCTGATGGGTGGCTTGGATTGGTACTGCTCACCTCTGACTCTGTGGAAAGATTTCTCAGTGTGATGTCCAGGTCTGTGTTCTGTCTAGTCATGGTGGCACTTGGCCTCAATTACAAAAGAAAAGCATTCAAGCATCCAAACAGATATGCTTGCTAAAATATTACACCTATGGGAACAAAGAACAAAATTTTTTTTAAAAAATTCTTTTTTAGGTCACTGGAGTGTTTGGGTTTTTTAAAGAGTGAATTAAAGTTGAATAGCAATTGCTCTATAGAATGAGCTAAACAGATTTATTTGGGCTGACCCAAAAATGCTTAAGAATAGCTATTCAATGTAGAAGGGTCATTGGCAAACTCACTTTGAAAAATACCATAAAGTACTGTTCTGGTTTATTATTTTGGTTTAGTCTTCAATCAGACATAAAGCAATGCTCTCTCAGTCTATAGATATTTCATTTCCTTTGAATATCACAGAGCAATTGTTCCTGGACCTAGGAGCAGCCATGCTGTAAAATGATGTGACAAATAGCTTTATGCACAGGTACATGCATGGCTCAGCCCTGGGTCAGGAGTCCCCACAGAGGTGAGGCTGCACAGATGGGAGGAAGATCCTTGCAGAATGCCACGGAGTGGCTCTAACATGATGAGGCACGACCTTCTTCCCAAGATCCATGTTCTTGTTCCAGTATTCTCCGCCTCCAGAGGCTCAACTCCAGGGGCTTCTAAGTGTCCCATGTTTCCAGGCAAGAGCCGAGCCAGTGGAAGTGTGCCTCCTGTAGTAAAAGGCTGACCTGCTCTACAGTTCCCTCTTGATGTCTTAGATTAAACTGCTCAATACACCACAAAGGAGTCTCACTCACTCATGAGCCCCTAAGAAGTCAGTGCCCTAAAATGCCATCAGTAGAGACCAGAGCTGGGCATTGTCAGATGGCTTAGAGCAGGAATTAGGAAAAAGAATCCTTCAAAAATTGGGTGGACAGTTTCTTATTTATAAATCTGGACACCTTTCTTTTTTTTTTTTTAGTTTTTTAATCTATAAGAAAGTGAATAAGTACATTGCTACAGGATATGAAAATTGAAATACTGAAAATATCAAGGGCCTTAGAACTTAACAGAAATTCCCCTTCTTAATCCATTATTTTCTAATTCTGACAATTTTGAAATGTTATTTCTTTTTTTTTTTGTCTTTTTGAGACAGTGTCTCGCTGTACAGTTCAGGCTGGCCTTGAGCTCAGTTTTATACCCAGGCTGGTCTCGAACTCTCACCAATCCTCCTGCCTCAGCCTCCCGAGTGCTGGGATTACAGGCATGCGCCACCACGCCCGGCTCTCGAAATGTTATTTCATTTATCTATCTACATCTCAATTTCTTAATCTGTAAAATACAACACTGTATCCCCTAGTATAATTTTATTGATATAAAATCTAATATCTTAAGGCACCTATGTGAGTTGTGAATCTGAAAGGCACCTGAACATACATTGCGCAATAAACTGTATCTATTATTTTGAGGAATATCACATCCTCTACAGGTATCTGTTTTAAATTTCCATTCCTAAGCCCATTTGATAGGGCACATGTATTGTCAGTACTCTTATAGTTCATATCCTGTTGACTGGGAAAGGATGGGATTCTGGCCTGGTGACTGAAAGAAGGAACACAAATAGACAACAGAGAAGAGGACAGTGTTTTCTATCAAGCAGCCACAATTCAAGCCAGCAAAACTCCATCTCTCTAGTCACATTACAGTGAGAAGATTTAGGGAGGTACTCTAAATGCGGAACGTTTTACCTCCAGGACATGTAGGCAATTACCAGTTTTCTCTCAGAATCATCATTCTTGTTAGCATCTGAACAAAAAATCCTCTGCTTCAGGGACGATGGCTAGAGGTAAATAAGCCTGATAAATAGGTGGGATAGAATGAATCACAGAAAAGCTAGGCTTCGTGTTGTATGTGGAGTCAGAACTCCACCACTAAAGACTGTGATCATTCTATGTGTTGCTTTCTCCTTTTGACAGACAGGATACAAAGAGCTCCATACGCATGAGCTGAATGCGTGCCCAACTAACCCATCCTCCCAGGAAAAACTTGGTAGACAATATCTGTTCTACCTCAGAGATGGCTTCCAGTAACTAAGCCTGATCTTCTTAATCTTATGTGAATACAGCAGCTCATAATTTTCTGGCCTTGACTAGTCTGAGTTGCAGCACTGTCAATGTACACCTCTCCAGTTCATCTACTGTGTCTATTTCTAGACTGAGCCTAAACAGAAAAAAGTGCTTTGAGATCTTCTGACTGAATCTTCTGCAATAATGAAGTTATTCATAAAGTATAGCTTTCCATAGGCAGCTTATTTCTCCTTCTGCGAGCCTGACCATATAAACATGCAGTACAAATGAACTCAGAAATCCATGCAGCACAGTCTATTCCCAGCAGTGCCATCCAACCCCCCCAAATTTTTTTTTATGAAGTTCTATATTGTAGAAATGTAGATATTCCAAGTCCAAAAATGATGAATCCTAAATTCTAGCAAAATACAATTGGCCAGAAAGAGACTGATACCTAGTAACAAAGTATTATTAATTATCATTACTTAAATGTCAAAGAGAAACATTGATTTCCTAGGCTTCAATCTATTCCCATTCCTTTTCTGGTTTCTAGTTCTCCTGAGAATAGTATTTCATGAGTTCACAGATTTTGTGATGTTTGCTTTATATAGGCACAGAGATATTACCAGAGAATCACCCTCCTTTTAGATTTGTGACATCTAGATGAGGCTAATAATGTTAAATTATTTCACCATTGAAAGATTTTAGGAGAGTCAGGTATCAAAAAAAAAAAAAAATCCAATTTGTGAACATAACAAACACAGTTGACTTAACAAAGGGGACTTCAGTCGAATAGCATGTGCAGTGTAAAAGATATTTTTTGGACCTCTATAAAGGAACTTTTCTCTTTTGGCACATATATCATTCAAGTGAAAAAAAAGAAAAAAAAATTCCTCTCAGACACTGTTTATTGAAAAAAAAAAAAACTTTATGAGAGCCAATCTCCCTTTTCCAGCAGAGCAGCAACCTACCTTTCTGAAAGGGGAGCAGACGATGCTTTTGAAAACACTATCCACGTGTTGCAACACATTTATTTAAAAATACTGTTTCTATTATTCTTGAACACTCAGAGCAAAACCTTGTTGTAAATGGTGTTATCACCAGGAATGGTAAGTTGTTTTCATGCAAGAAGTTCAAAATCTCCTCTGATGTGGTCAATTAGGGAGCTTTATATAACTCCTTAGCACCAACTAGGGGTACATTTTGTTGTCATTTTTTTATAGTTGGGTTCTCATATCCTTCTGACCTACATAGCATGGGGGAGTCAACCAACAGCTGGCACTTCTCAGAGGTGCTCAAGGAGAGAACGGCAATTCATGTGCTGGCTTCTGTGTGTGTCTATTTATATGTCTGGCTACAGATCTACCTACCATCTTTCTCTCTGTTCAATTACTTACCATTGACACACTTCAGGAACAAAAGTTCTTTGGTGTGAGCATGATCTTATAGTAGATTTGTACAAAGTGCAACAGACCTTTATCCAAAGAATGAGGTGTGCAAAGGGAACCCTGTATCAGTACTCCCTCTCCTGTGACAGATTTTGACCTCGAGACCTATTTTAGTGTAGTTCGTAGCCAGTTTGAAGAGTTCCTTTCCTCTACCCTGGAAAGGGACAGTGGGAGGTGGGCGGAGAAAACACTTGGACTATTCTTCTCTTCAGACTGGCCAGCAACCTGGAGTCACCTCTTGGGCCCTCTGCTCACATTCAAACACCACCCATTAGATTCAGCGGGGAAGTTCAGCATGCCATGACTAATGGAGAGTATCTGACACACACGCCGTCACTCTTTATAGATTTTTAAGATCACAACCATGTTAAATGCTGAACTTGAAAATCAAGGTAAAGTGGCACTCGAAGAGAGATGTAATTACTGTTTAAAAGGAAAAGGAAAAATGTGAGAAGGATGTGAGTGCCAGTAATAGATCACTGTGGTGCATACAATTAAAATGATGCTTATTTATCTTCAATCTGTGGTTATACAATTGCGTATCTTGAGGAGCATTGCATACTGACCAGGGACAAGGAAGAACTTGATGTTGACCATTTAAGACAGAAAACACTAAAGCTCAGGATGTGCAGGTTTCTAGGGCTTGAATTTTAGGGAAAAATAGTTGAGAGGAGAAATTGAGTCTTTGCAGGGCACTTCGAGAATTGTGTCTTTTTAGAACTTGCGGTTGCAGTAGGACATTCGAGACATCAGAGGAGTATCTGGCCCCCAACAAGAGTTCTTACGCTGCTAAGGGAAAGTCATAAAACATCAAATAAGGTGATTCATGATACATCAGAAGTCCACATAAATTAACAATAAGGAGTATACTAGAGAAATTAAAAAGGAAAACTCAGTTGTTTAAGTCATTGTGAAAGGGACATTCACAGGTTCCCAGGGATCTTCAGCCACTGGAGATTACAGGGACTGACAACAGCTATAAAGGGCTCACATTCTACTGAGTCCTAAAATGTTAGTGCCCACTCTTGGTTTCATAATGAAAGTGGTAGAGGAACCTATCGTTTTGAGAAAAAGGACTCACTGTGCCAAAGTTAGAATCGAATAAAGTTTTCTCACTTTTGTGGGATTGGTCAGTGCTAGGCTCTTCACACTAAACTACACCATATATATATATATATATATATATATATATATATATATATATATATATATATATTTTTTTTTTTTTTTTTTAATTTATTTAATTTTTTTTAAAGACAGAGTTTCACTAGGTTGCTCAGTTTCACAGGCTGGAAGTGAACTTGTGATCCCTTTGCCTCAGCCTCACAAAGTAGTAGAATTGCAGTCAAAATCAGCATCACTTTGGCTGTTGTAGCTTAGGGAGGGAGGCCAGGAGCGTCTAGGAGGTAGAGGGCAAGGCTGCTCCCAGCCTGCTACAATCCTGGGTAACAAAGGCTTAGTCACTAAGAATGCCATATGCTAAGGTTGAGAAACTCTAACTTAGGTTTATATTCTTTCTTAAGTCGCTATTCACAAGTTGAAAAATAGTGAAGATTCTCGTGGAAGTCGGATATTCATACAGCCTGTGCGAAGGAATAAAATTCTCAGCTACGCAATCCAAAATCGCAGCTAGGCTTGGGTCACAGCGTCAGAAGCAAGAGCACTGGATTAAGTAAATGGGAGAAAGAAGGAGGAAGCCAACGCAGAAGGTGGGCTCTGCAGGGTGACAGAGGTGGGCAGCAGAGGTCCCAGTGAGCAGGCTGAAAACGGGCTTCTGCACAACAGAGGCCAGCAGGAGAGCTACGCCCCTGCCCCTCGAAGGCATCAGCTCCTGGGGGCCCCTGTGCTGTCAACACCAGCCACCAATCGCCTCTTGTTTACCTCCTGCCATCTTTCCTCATTTTGGCGGTTGCCAGCCTCGCTTCCTGAGCCCCTGTGCTTTCACTGAGGTCCCCCTCAGCTCTCATTCCCCAGATTCTTAGGCTTCATACCATCATCCTTCCCCAGGCTTCCACCAGCAGGGTGCTCTTCTGGCCCCTGGATCACCGCATGGATGTAGCAAATAGGAAAGAGAGACTGAGACAGCCGCCTCTTACAGCCGCGTGTGCATTGGGAGAACCGCGCTTCTATAAACCAAGGATGTGAACTCATTTCCTCAAATAAATATTTTGATACAGTGATTATTAAACTGGGACTTCTCAGTTTTATAAAGCATCCTAAAATTCTGTTGAACCTCTATGTTTATATATTTCCTTCCATTTTACATGATAAAATTCTAATTTTAAAAATAGCAAATCAGCAGGGGTTTTGTGACCTAATAATATATCAACACTTTCCAGCTACTTGAAGTTGCATTAGGATTGGTATAATCTACACTGTACAGGAGTTTGCAGGTGGGAGGCATATTGCCTATCCATTCTGTCGTTTGTTTCTCCCATAAACTCAGAAAAACTGGAGTTTTTCCAACACAGTGCTTAGCATATACTGGATACACAATAGTTGATAAATTAACAAAGATCCTTTTTCAAACAATAAACCACATCCTGATTGCACAATAGTTTGCCCAAGAAAGCATGGTTTCTTAGTGACGGATCTAGAGCCCTGGGCAGCTGTCTGCTCATCCAGGCTCTGTCATGCCACCTTTCTGGGTTGGTCTGAACTAGTATAGACCATGAGGATCTAGAAAGGCACTAAACCAGCGGTTCTCAACCTGTGGGTCGCGACTCTGGCAGGGGTCAAATGACCAAAACACAGGGGTCGCCTAAAGCCATCGGAAAATACATATTTAAACTCATGCTATGCCATGGTGAAATGTTATTTATTGGAATTACAGTTTTGAAGTAGCTACCAAAATTATTTTTTGGTTTGGGGTAACTGCAACATGAGGAACTGAATTGTGAGGTCACAGCATTAGAAAGGTTGAGAACCAGTGAAAAACTATTCCCTGTGTCCCAGAGTGATGGCTCACTTCATAGAGTGAGCTCTTTAGGAAGAGGGTCTGTGCCCTGGAGCACTGCTTGGTTCCCTTGTACACCTTCAAGTGAGGAGGTCACTCAGCACAATTCCATCTGAGAGTCCTCTCCTGCTCTTTAAGGCAAGGGAACCCTGCTTTTGATTTATTTTGTGTTTCACCACAAAGCTGAGCACACCCTAGAGGCATTTAATCTGTTGACCTGAATTGATCTCAGATGCTGGACTTGGCCCGATGTGAACCTTCACACTGGACAACTAAGAAGGTCCCCAGAACTCATTTCACTCTAAATCCAAGGCCCGTGACATTTCTAACCGACCCTCTCTGAGGTTCAGGGGTCTGGTCAAGGGGGCATAGCTTTGACACTAGATGCAGTTAAAGGAAAGACACGCTCTTCCTTCTAAGCCTTTAGGTTGAAGATACTGTACAAGGTGATGTATGGCCAGGAATGTTAGCCTCTTGCTCAAAAACTATCACTTACTGAACAAACAAAATGTAGAGTCCTAGCATTTTGATCCTAATTTGCCTTTTTGAACTTGTTACTCATCACCCATTTACATTTTTCATGAGGCCTAGCCAAGTTTGGGGACCTCACATGGGAGTGTCAAAGCATGTCCTCTCTCTTTAGCTTTCTCCCACTTCCTCCTGCTCTGTGTCCTTCTCTGTACAGCTTAAGCCCTCTGATTCTTTCACTGTTTTGTCCAACAAATATTTATCATGTCTGCCAAGCACCAAGTAAAATGCTCACTTCTTGGACACCAAAGATAAGGAGAGTCTTGAGGTCAGCTACACAACAGTTTACATGAAAAAAAAAAAAAAAAACTTGATTAAATCATTACAAAATGTGATGCTAGTAGGGATATTGTTGGTAGGGCATAGGGAAAAGAATGGGATCTTATGACTCAGAATAATAGGGGAGTCTTAGACCACAAGCAATTCCTGGGACAGACGCCACCCAAGTTGAGAATTAGAGTCATGCCACACTGGAGGAAGGATATTCCAGGACAAGAAGCAGCCAACACAATTCCGAGGCAGGAAACCCCACCTGCAAGCCTTTTCCCATGATCCCTTTCCTCATCTCCCAGCCACCCATGATGATCACAGTCGGAAATCATCTTTTCTTCTTTTAACTCCCACGTACTCCTGCTAACCCTCTTTTTTAATGTATCTCCCTCTCTGCTCCAGAGTACATTATTTATCTCTTCTGCTTGAGTGTAACATGCATGGAAAAGTCACACTTGACATTCTCCAGTGCTGGATGATGATGATCCTCCCCTTTCTCTTGACTTTTCCAAACCACTAACACCGCAAGATGGGTTATAAAGATAGATCTGGATCACCCAGAGAAGTAGGGTGTTGTTCCTTATGGGGATAGCAAGCTAGCAAGCTCCTTCCTCCATAGCCTCTACCAAGGGTGGTATAAAGAGTGCTAATTGTCTAATCATTTATTCAGATATCTTCGCTGGTTAGAGAAATGGCACAACAATGGGACATCTAGTTGGAATAAAAAGTAGTCCATCTTTGCCAGTCTGTAGACTATAGGGACATAGTTCTAGGAGTGAATGGGAAGAAGCTACAAACTCATGGGTAAGTTAGAATGCTGAATTGGGGCACTTGTTCCTCTTAAAATTAAATGTATAAGTGTATATATAATATACACGATTGCTCATAGAAGAAGAGAAATAGAACAATTATAGAAAACAATCCATGCATGATGAGAATACAGGCTCTGGGAAGCAATTTAAAGTCGCCGGTGGACAAAAGAGTTAAAATCACAGCATAAAAATTGGTTTTGTAAAAGAACAGTGTTCGGCAATTGCCTTGTTATGATATTGAATCCTGCTTGAGTAAATTAGGAGTGGTGTTCTGTTGTTTAGCTGTCATTAAAGAACTCAGTGGTAAATGTCAGCATTCCCACTAAGACCCCACTGAGTTTTGTGAAATTCTCCAAAAACCTCTCCAACAGGAGAATTTATAAGCTCTGCATGTTCTGCCGTCTTAATGTGTGAAACTGACTGAGAGATCTAAGACCGACTGTATGCAGCTCAATTCCAATTTGTTTGTTTTTTAACAATGTCTTTGACACATTATACATTATGTCACGTTACAATTTGATGGGAAATGACTTCCTGTGTCCAACAAGAAATACATTTTAAGAAGCATGCCAACTACACTGTTATTTTCCTTGCTGTTTTCAATGGCAGGCATTTTGCCATATCTTTCTTCAGAAGTTCATTTATCAGCAGCAGAACTCTCCCCTGTTACAAATAGTCTGGCTTAGACTGGTGCTCGTCTTATCTGTCCACCTCCACGAGCAAACTGAGATGTTTTGCATTTTACATTGGATAAGTCACCTTCAAAAAGCCTCCAGCAACATGAGTTCCAAGAATGATATTGGAAAACGTGTGAGAATTTTTCAAGAGGAAATTATCCTATTCAAAGCTAAACACAGAGAGCTACATGCTTCTTTCTCTAAACACAGCAAATAGTTTATCTGTGATCAGCCATGTTGTTAATCACAGTCAAGGCTTACTGGCACAAAACACTTGTTAGCAGAGCAAAGAAGCATTTATTTCACAGTGAGCTGACAGGATGGGGAGGAAGTAGGGTGGGGTGAATGGGGCAGGGGAACTAGGGAGGAAGAATCAAAATTCTTACAAAAGTTTGGTTATATCTAAAACAAGAGTTAGGGGTCCTACTGGGATTCCTCCCCTTTTTAACAACAAAGTGAAGAGTAAAAGAATATGCTCAGCTTACTTTGTCTTCCTGCTTCGTTTGATCTGAAAGAACAATCAGATGCGGCTGATTTCTGAAGACTTCAGAATAGAGAGCTCGCTCGGATGCCCCCAGCAATGGCCAACACTGTCAACAGGAGGCATTCCAGGCACTGACACCAGCACCTGGAAATGCTCAGATGCTCAACACTTGATTCTTCACTTCAAAATCTACCGCTTGGAATTCCCTTTATAGAGTGCGCTGGATGGTAAGTGTTCAGGGGAAGAACGAACACCGAAAGGAGAAAAAAAGCACAGGTCTCAGACGCTGAGAATGAATCCCAGAGAACTCACATATTTTAAAGTGAAGAAACTGATGAGACAAAAAGAGACACAAAGACTGACAGAGACAGAAATACAGAGATAAGCTGAAATTGAGACGAAACACAGAAAGAAAGGAAATGAAAAAGCTCGGCCTATCTGGACCCGATCTTCTCGTCTGACCTTTGGGTGGTTACTTCTGGCTCCCCTCAGCTCAAGCTGACCAGCCTCATTAGAAATCAGACAGCTTGGCACAAAGTTCCACGTAATCAGAGGAGCTCTTCACCACAAAGGAGTCTAAACAAGCTGGAAATCCCTTTGGAGGATTTCTGCCAAGAAACTTAGCACCTTTATATCCCATATAAAGGCTTCCAGGTTTCAGGGATAGAGCAGATAAATCTTTTTTTTTTTTTTTTTTTTGATTAGTTTTTAAAAATATGCATATCCCAACTACTTAATTATCTAAAAGAGACATCTTACCTAACTTTGAGGACTGGACCGTGTGCATACTAAAGTTAGAAAATAGTGTGACAACTTCAGGTTCTATTAATCCTTAAAGTCATAACCCTTAAAAATGTTTCCAAATGATTTTTTTTGAGCATGCAGTAGGTATATATCAGAGCTGTTAAGCAAGAACATAATTCTGATGGAATTTTGATTTTTCAGATGTGTGATCCTTGTCTCCACTAAGATGAGTTTTAGGGTTATAAAGCTACCAGGTCGCCTTAGAGGTTGCTTCTCGGTTGTAAGGCTACCAGTTATTGGCACACAAGAACCAAGAAATGGTTAGTTTACATTTCTGAGCTATCTGCTGTCTTTGGTGGCATACTGAGTAAATTTGTGAAAGGTAAAAATAAGAAAAGCATTAAAGAAAACTAGTACATTTTTAGAGCACTGTGCTTACCCAATTTAGAAACTTGTTATATCTGCTTAAAATTCAGGCTTAATTTTTAAATTTTGGATTGACTTTTTTAGCGTCCTTCCAGCAGTACAGTAAAACTGGTCCCAGTGATAGAATAAAATTCCTTTACCTTGAATAGCAAGTTCACTAGTAAAGATGTTCTTGTAAATTTT
This sequence comes from Myocastor coypus, assembly GCA_004027025.1. Lineage (NCBI taxonomy): Eukaryota > Metazoa > Chordata > Mammalia > Rodentia > Myocastoridae > Myocastor > Myocastor coypus. The sequence continues at coordinate 38,935 of PVJA010010205.1, forward strand.
TATTTATTTGTTTGTTTGTTTATTTATGCAGTACTAGAGATTGAACTCAGGACCTTGCACTTGTCAGGAAGCACTTATTCTATTGAGCTGTCTCCCTGGCTCTGGTAACTTTTTATTTAAAGAAAAAAAGAATCATAATTAAAGTAAATATATCATGTTTCTACTATCTTTACACATATATGATTGAATGCTCTAACTTCTAAGAATCAAATCATTCTTTTTATGTGGTTTTTCGTGTTATCATTCCCTAAGAAATTATTTAAATTTGCTAATCAGATTATTAAAATTTTCCCTTCTGTTGATGAAGGAAATATTTTCTCTTTTTATTTTACCAGAAATTGAACTCAGGATTAGTGCTTGCCAGGGTGGCAGTGTGTCACAAAGCTATATCACCAGCCTAGGAAAATATTGTAATATTTATTTATTTAGGCAAGGGTCTACAGGGACAGGGCATTCGGGGTCTTTCTACTAGATCAGACTCGTAGTGATCCACCTATTTACAGCCTCCCAAGAGCTGGGATTACAGGCACACGCCACCACACCCAGTCTCAACTGTAGTCTCAGTGTGCCCTGGGGATGGAGCTTGCCCAGTAGGCTGGGGAATTGAACCCCCAGCCCCTGTGCCTGCTTACAGGCACTTTAATCCACTGAGCTATTTGGCCAGCCCTTACACTGTAATCTTTAAAAAAGTAAAGTAACTGTAAGCTCCTCTTGAGTACAATAAAAGCAGATAAAAGAAATTTTAAATAGGATTTACTACTTTTGAAAAAGATAATCATTTTAAGGAAAGAATCATAGCTCTCCCATCTCTGTTTCTGGCAGCCTAAAGGTGACTGAGGGGAAAGAGATCAGAAATAGCAGTCAGGAGCAGCCCCCGACATCTGGGGCAGAGGTGAGGAAAGGACATCAGGACCTGTGCACACTGGGATATGTATGAGGTATGATCAAAAAATAGAGGAAATAGGAGGCTGGAGAGATAGCTCTGTGGCACAAGTGCCTGCTTTGCAAGTGCAACGTCTTGAGTTCAAGTCGTGGTCCCACAAAAAAAAAAAAAATAGTAGAGAAAATGTTTAAGTTTTTTTTTAATGTATCATAGTAAAAGCCGCAGTGCTGTTAATTCCCCTGAAAGTCCTCCCCCCACGTGGCACACATAGAGCCCATGGCTCTTGCCAGTTTCTGAAGCATTTCTGCAAGTCCCCTTTTCCAAGTCTCTTTATTGTGCTGTCTCTGTTGTCTTGATGTCCTGATTCAATTCAAAATTTGCATTCCATGGTCATTTTTACTTTGAGGAAGGGCCCCTGGTTGCATTGTATCCAATCCAGTAAATAAGGCAGATGAGGACATCCTAATAGAGTGAACCTCCTGCTATTCTTTCAGATGGCAAGGCCACGAATAGTCACTATAAGTTTTGATTCCATAAAAACCTGAAAGAGGACCCCGAAACTGCTTCAGAAAATTAAGGGATACATTTTTTCAAGGCAGGGAGGAGTATTTTGAGAAGAATTCATGGCACTGTGTCTATCATTATTAAAAAAAATTTAAGTTAAATTCTCACTGTATATTTTAATCAGACCTTCTAGATAGCATCAGAAAAAAAAAAAGAAAATGAAAACTGGAAACCCTTTCTTTTATAAACAACCAAAAGCAATCTGAATGTTACAACACAGTTTAATCTGTATGTGCCTGGTTTATGATTACTTTGATTTTCATGAGCGATAAGCGCTAGTACATATTACTATGCTTTTGTTCATTTCTCTAAACTTTGTTTTGCACTTATAGTTAAAAAGCTAAACGATTTAAAAGGGACACTATTACCTAAAAAAATCAGTATCAAAATTTCTCATCAGTTTTACCAAAGTATATGCTTAAAATGCTTCATAAATTCTTTTTGTTGATGTGACTTTTAGATTTCAGTAGCATTTGCATTATGGTTTGTGTCTAGTTGTCCCCCCTGCCCCAAGGCCTCATGCAATCAAGGGGAAGCTTCTGGATTTGTGATTAATTCCTGATCCAGTGCTGGGTTTATAGGTGTGCGTGCCCTGGCGCAGACACTGTGCATTACAGTGTAAGGAGGTGAGAGAGGCTGGCTAGCTGCCTGAGCTGCTGCCACTCCCTTTGCTTTCTGCTCCTTGTCACCACCATAAAAAGTTGCTCTCTGCCCTGTGCCACTCTGCCTTGGAGCCAGCTGAGTATGGACTGAAACCTTCAGTAACTGTGAGCTAAATAAACCTTTCCTTCCTTCATTTGGGTATCAGGCATTTGTCCCCACAACGAGAGAAGAATAACTGAGACAATTTGTAAAATAAATATTAAGGCAATTTTATACAAAATACAGACAAATATGCTGCTGGCCTATTAGAAGAAAAATTCCCTTAAAATTATCCACACTGTATACTAATGCATTCTTTTTTTTTTTTTTTTCAATCAACATTACTTTTTTTTCTTTTCCCCTTTCTTATTTTAAAAGTTGACACATTGCATATTGTCCTCACAGTAGTTTTACAGAGCACAGTTTGTGGGCATGACCCACCACCCTATTGATGTTGCTAAGAAGAAAAAAAAAGAAGAAGAAGAAAGGAAAATAAAATTCTTCTCTTTGGACTAAGAGGAAGCAAATGCATACACAGTCAAATGTTCTGCAATTGCAGTGGGCCACCAGTGAAGCTTGTAATATTGGAGGCTATTGATCTAAGCCTCCTAAAGCTCATCTCACCAATATACCTCTGTGTTTCATGCAACTAATGCATTCTTTTTAAGGAAAATATGCCTAATGCTGTGCTCTTAAGAGAAGCTTGCAGAGCTGGGCCTGGGGGATCAGGACTGTACTCCTGGGACAGCAGAAGGCTAGAGCTGGAGGACTCCCACAATCAAGTAGAGCTTAGATGACTTAGTATGATCCTGCCTCACAATGAAAATAAGAAAGAGCTGGGTGTGTATCTCAAGCTGATTCCCTGCAGTGTCAGCACAAAAAAGAAAAAAAAGAGAGACCATGGGTTACCTAGAAGCATCACCTAGACACATATTCTCTTTTAAACACTAAATTTTTAAAAGTTCAACTTCTGGGAGAGAGAGAATGAGACAGAGAGAGAGACAGAAAGGGGCAGAGACAGAGTCAGAGAGACAGAGATGGAAGAAACATTTTAAAGCATCATAAAGAATAGAGAGTTTCTGATGTCATTGACTATGTCTGATGCACACTTACTGAACAGTATCTCCAATGACTAAATTTTGTGGGCCAAATATAATAAATTAGGAAGCTTGCACTGCCCAGGTAGTCACATGCATTTCTTAGGCTGTGTAGTGCTTGCAATCACACACGATACTGAATTCATCTATGTTAGCTGTCTATTTTGAGGATCAAGTAAATTCACTATGTATGTCACCTTCCTCTGAAGTTTCAGGGTTGACCTTAAATATGGTCTGTGAGGTGAAGCTCACCATGTCAAGTTTCACACATAGATTCATTATAATGGTCATTTTCTATGAAACACCTACACTTAGGTGATTTTGAGTTGCATCCAGGACCCTTTCAAGGAAGGCATCAAAGGGAACTGAGGTGGTGTTGGAGCTCATTTGTAGCCTTTTACTTCAGTCACCCTTAGTTCTTTACACAGATCTCGAGCTGCCACTGGTGGGAAAGTGGTTTTCAAGTGAAGAACAGTGACCTATGGATGGAAATCATTCCCCAGAAAATACAAGTCTAGCAAGTCAGCACAGGTGCAGGCCCCAGTCAGGCGGAGCTCACTCTATCAGCTGCTTGCTTTTCTACTTTGTTTTACTTCTTCCTTGAACCACAAAGAGAGGGAGAGAAAGAGAGACAGAGAGACAGAGAAACACAAAGACAGAAAGAGAGAGAGAGAGAGAAGAAGAAGAAGAAGAAGAAGAAGAAGAAGAAGAAGAAGAAGAAGAAGAAGAAGAAGAAGAAGAAGAAGAAGAAAAATCTGACAGTTGCTTAAAAAGATGCCTAACTTGTACATAAATGTGTTTTCTGGTCTATACCCTCTTCAAATGCTTTACCACATGCACTGCAAAGTATCTATATTTGTATTTACTTAATAAAGAGCATTGGTAAAGTCAGTAGGAAGTGCCTTACTTCTTAATAATGTCCCTGTGTGATTCTTAAAGTACAAATCTAAGTATTTTCATTATTAAAAATTTTGCTTTTTAGAAAATTTCTACATCTATATATATTCTTCCATAAACATTTCATGATTATCTTCTCAGTCCACCTTGATGTTGTTAACATGTGTTTGCTGTCATCTCTTAATGTAGGCTAGACTTTTAGGCTAATTTGTTTGTATATATTTTGTGAAACATATACAACATAAACAGACACCTAAGCTCAGTCCAATACTAGGATATTTCAGCATCTGCAAAGAGAACAAGCCCCACAGGTGCAAATGAGACTCTATGCAATGGTATTTATAGGGGAAAAAAGTAAAGACGTAATCAACAGGATCCTCGTAAAAAATATATAAATATATATATTCTATTTGAGGTATTAAAATCATTCAAAGCATCTACATGCTGTTTCTCTGGAAATTATAATGATCTAAAGACTATCTTGTTTATCTATAATGTGATAGCCAAAATATCTGTGCATAGCATTATTTTTATATTGAGTTATACTATGTTAACTGATTTTTTTTACTTTTTTTTATAAGGAAGCATCTTTTTAAAAAGCATATCCTGCCTTACGTTTATTTGTACAAAGAACACAGGAGAATACCAGCCCCCCACCAATGACACCCCAGGGATCACCAGTGCTTCTGGTTTTGTTTGTTTTTCTATTCTTTTTTTTTCCAGTACTGGGGATTGAACTCAGGCCCTTGGGTTTGCCAGACAAGCACTTCTACTAAGCTATCTCCCCAGCCCCTTCTATTCATTTTAATGAGAAAAAAAGATAACATAGCAATGAAACAGTTTCAAAACAGGTTAGTAAGACAGTTATAATCATTAATACACTATATATTGTTGTCTTCACAGCAGTTTTCAGAGGAAAAGATGCAGACATGATATCTTGTCTAAACAATATTAGTACAAACTTTTCTTCACAATGAACTAAGAGAAAGTAGCTATATATCCATCCTGTCTTGTGTACACATATATATTTTTTCACAACAAAATGGTATTTTATTTATACTCTTGCAAAGTTAGTAACATGTGACATAAGGTTTCCTAGTCACTAATAACAGAATTTATTTATTTATTTCATTTTAGTTTTTGCAGTACCCAGGATTGAACTCAAGACCCTGTGTTTGCCAAGCAAGCCCTTATTCCACTGAGCTATCTCCTCAGCTCATAACTAAAGACCACTCAAAGTGATTTATTTTTATTTTTTTATTTTATTTTATTTTATTTTATTTTATTTTATTTTTTTGCGGGAGTGAGGATTAAACTCAGGCCCTTGTGCTTGCCAGGCAAGCACTTATTCTACTTATAATAGCTGACTTTAACCAGACAGGATGTTTATCTCAAGACTGAGGTGGCTTGTTTGCTTGAGGCACTGAGGTCTAGTCCCACCTACACACATTTGATCGATTTCCTAGCTTCATGGCTCCCAATATATCCTCCTTTTCATAACCATCCAGCAGAAAAGTGTAACCACAAGGTATGAAAAGTGAAGCTATATTAATATGCTGAGCTGTAAAAAGTTCAAGTCAACAATTTCTGACGATTGCCAGATGTGCTGATAAATCACCACTATTATGGACTATTGGGCTATATTGGATTATTTTGCTGAATTCAAGTACTTACAACCTTAGTCTTTAAGACTTTACCAAATACAGCTTCTCTAACTGTAGTGAAACACATGTCTCTGACAAATCCATCTGTTTTTACATCAATAATTAAGAGGTTTTTATTGTGTAGCATTCACGGGGACCTGGGCACCTTTGGGGTTCTGGGCAACTTTGGGAGGCTGAGCTAGAGCAGAAGCTGGAGCCTGGGCCTTGGCTTGAGCCTGGACCTTTGGCCAGCAAGGCCTGTGATCCTTGGCAATGTGGACACAGATATTGTCCACTTCCCAAGCTTGGAGTGGACAATATAGACACGTCGAATGAACCTGCAGTTTACTCCCTTTGGAATGATCTTGGGCTTGACCTCCTTGGACTTGATAAGGGCTTTGGTAGCCTCAGTGCACTGGTGGCTTTGGCATTGCTTGCTTGCTTCTTCTTGAAGCCCTTCTCATTGTGCTTCTTGACAAAATACATATTTCTAAGAAACTTGGGGTCTACCCCTTTCAGATATGCATATCTTTGTGACTGAGGTTTCTTGATGCCATTTCTGTGTCATTTTTAGGACTGGTTGTGCATGGTGTGCTTCTTGGTCATGGCCATAACTGCGCTGTAAACCACGGGTCTGATAAGGAAGTATTTTTAAAAATGCTTTCTACCACTACCAAAAAAACATTGGGGTTAAATGACAGAGCTTCCCTAGCTATTTGTCTGTCACAGAGAACAGTAAATTGCAGCCTGTCTCAAGGTTAGTGTTTAGATGCATTCTGAGATTAATGGTTTTGCATAGAAACTTTGGACTCCAAGTGATTTTGAGATGAGCTCTATCAAGAACATCCTCTGATCTCAACTAAGTAAAAGGGCTTTGTGAAGTATAGTTTCATGAGCTCTATGTAAATGAAATTGTTTCTCATAGACAGACTAAACTAACATTGAAAGTTGGATGGCTTTATGTCTTAAAAAAAAAAGTGAAGAAAGGACTTTAAATCCAGAGTGACTGGACCCAGTATTGTTTTGCATTATAACTCTAAATCAGAATGTTAGTTTGTCTCCAAATGATCTTTTTCAACCAGACTTTGCTTTTGTACCTAAGCACGCAGATGTCCAAAGAAACTTTGATATGATAAATGAACAATCACAAAGAAAAAGTTAGTTAAGTAGTATAAGTCACATGAGAAAACAATTCAGCAAGAATGTGCTGATGCATTTAGTTTCAATAACATCAGTTTTAGTGCTGCGCTAGAATCTGATAGATATTCTTACAGCTGGCGAATCTGAAAATCTTAAAGGTGACGAACTGAACATTGAAATATGCAGAAGTCACACAAAGGGAAAAGTGCATAGTAGTTTATGCTTGCATTTTTTTAGCAGTTATGCTGACTGCTTCTGTAAATTAATTTCTCTATATGGACCTATCATGAAACTCAGGAGAATAAAAGGTTTCAAGTAACAGATTTGCATATGGTAATTTCTTTTGCCTTTAGTTTTAATGTTGGGTCAAGTAAGCACTTGGGTAAAAATTTATTTAAATAGTCCCAGGATGTCAAATATTGCACTTAGTAAAAGATTAAAGAGATAAAATCCATTCTTATAAACAACTTTAACAAACACATCCATATAACAATATCATTTCCCTGGCAGATAGTCTATAAGAATCATTGAACAAATAATTATTGAATACCCATCATGAGCAAGATGCTCTGAGAGACAAGGTCAGAGATACAGCAAGCTATCGCAGTAGAAGCTTAGAAAACCAACTTAGTGCCTCCATTGAATTAGCAGCATGGCGATTAGAAATTCACAAAGATAAATGCCAGCAATAGATAGAAATATTTGTTCTTTTATGTGGATAAGATTGAAGAGAAGGGGCTTCTAGCCCAGAGGGTCAAGAATATCAGAGAAAAGCAGAAGAGAGCAAAAGAAACCACACTTGGAGTTGCTGGTAAGTACCACAGGCAGAGCCAACAACATAAAGGAAAGTACAGAGCAAGAGCAAGATTGAGTACCTGAAACATGACCTTGAACACCACAGAGTCCCCAGTTCAGAATCTATCCCTGACCTTCCCAGTTACATATTTTTGTATAATCTCTTTAAACTTAATTTCATTTTTATAACTTTCCCTTATTGCACACTGTAAAATCTCAATAAAGTAATGTAAGTAAACTAGTAGTTAGTATTACCTTATATTATGATTTATTTAAAAGACTAAAAAATACTCAATTTAACCTCAAGTAAATTAGTCATGGAATCTAGTAAGGAACCTAGATAGTCTCAGATGACCCTGAAAGCTAGACAAAGACCTTTGCTTTCGCTGACTTCACTGGGCACACAATTTCGAGTGCTGTACAGAGAGATGCTTAGAAAACCTAGTACTTGTGACTGGAAAGGGAATGGGAGGTTAACATGGTCAAGGCCAGCTGAATGTGAGGTGAAATGGGCTTGGCACAGGCCATACAAATGTTTAGAAAAGAAAATGGTGCTTTGTTGATTTGGTTGTATAGCTAACCCATACCAACACTGAAGGCTTTCTCTGCATAATTAAAGCCATAGTCACAGCAAAATAAAACCAAAGCAGAACTTCAATGGTACATTTTTTGAAATATATATTTGCAAACCAGGGAAAGTGAAGAAAGCTGAATGATAGCTCTGCTCCTCATACTTGTTTGTGTAGGAATTTTCCTCCAGTTTCTAACCTGGCATCATCACACTGAAATGAAATACAGCAGGAAAAATCTACAGCCAACAGCAGGGTGAAGCAGGGTGCCTCTTAGCCTGTTTTCAGACTGAGTTGAAGCTATTTTTCTTCCCGGTTGATTCAGCACTCGCTAAGGGAGGGTGAACAGTAACTTTATCGGATACAACTGGCTAGTATTCCAACGTGTGGCTTGAGCTAATGTTGATAGTGCCACTATGCACATTTACATGCTACTATTCGTTTGAGTACCTGCTTTCAATTTGGAGATTATATACCTAAAATCTGAATTGTTGGGGCGCATGTTAAGTCTGTATTTGTTTGTTTGTTTGTTTGGGAAGGGCCTACAGTGTGTTTAGGGTCTCACTACTAGATGGACTTGTAGTGATCCACTTGTTTACAGCCTCCCAAGAACTGGGATTACAGGTGCACGCCACCACACCCAGTCTCAATTTCCATCTGAGCGCACCCCGGGGATGGGGCCGGCATAGCAGGCACAGGGATGGAACCTCTGGCCCCTATGCCTGCTTACCGGCACTTTAATCCACTGAGCTTTTTGGATGGTCCTGCTAAGCCTATGTTTATTTTTTGAGAAACAGCTGTATTTTTCACAACAGCTTGCAGTATTTTACCTTCCTACCGACAATGCACAAGGTTCCAACTTCTCCAAATCTAAGCCAACACTTTCCCCTATTTCTACATTACAATCATAGTGATTTTTCTCACTGAGATTTTCATGTGGCAATTTATCAACTGTGTGCTTGTTGACCATTTATAGATCTTCTTTGGAGAAAGATTTATTTAAAACGACTCAAATGTTTTTTATGTACATAGAGCATAGTAATTTGCAATAATAATAATAATAATATGGTGGCCAGGGAGATAGCTTAGGGGCACAAGTTCCTGCCTGGAAAGTGCAAGGTCCTGAGTTTGATCCCTGGTTCTGCTAAATCAATCGATCAATTAATCAATAAAATAATACCAGTATAAATCATACAAGGAAATTGGGATTCTGGTGTAGGTTTCTCCATCATCTAGAATTATGATTTAAATTGAATCCTTTAGGAAAGAAATTTAAGAATGGAGATTAAAAGTCCTGACTACCTGTCTAGGGCATTTAACTAATTGTTTGCTTGCTTGCTGTTGTGTCTCGTAAAATTAAGATTCTAACAAAAATGTAAGTTTGAACAGAGGACACCATTCATCTTGAGTGACAGCTCCTCTCACAGGGTAAGGCTCTGCTAGGACCTAGGGTGGGTGCCTAAGGGGTGATGCCTTGCTATCTCTCGTCAGGCTGTGTCCTTTGTCTCTGTCCTGCCCCATGCTACATCCTCCCAAAACTCTTTGTCCCTAAACAGAAGAGAGTGAGACTGCAGTGGTGAGCACCTGGCAACATTCCTTTTAGGAACTTTTAGAGATTTTACCTTATCTGTTTCCTGCCAAATGACATGAAAATATAACTGCAGAAGCCAGATAGGACATTAGGGGACAGGACATATCTTAGAGGAGTGAAATGTTGATTTCTGGGTAGTAGGAAATAGCAGCAGCTTACTCAGATCATGAATGAGTTCTCTGAACCCCACTCAACATTCAGCAACTTTTAGTGATGGCTGCAAAGACCTTGGCACTAGTTGAGTGTGAGTTGGAGCCCAGACAAAAAGCCAGTGTCATTATCAACTCATAATGTGCCAGACCAAGGTCTCAAGAGATACAACTCAAAGTAATAATTAGTTAGCCATTATTAGTCATCTTGACAATATCAAATTACAGGAGTTACCAAAGCTAAAGGAGCTTCTAAGCACTTAAGGCTACCTGCAGAAGGCGAGTTCTGCCTCTTCACCTGGAGTCAGGGCTCATGGGAGCAGTGGTGATTTCTCCAGGGCCTGTCAGCTGTGGTTTCCTGCTCTGCCTAGGGACTAACCATTTCTGGTCTCTGCAGGTTTGAATCTGCTCACTTTACACATGTTTTAAAAATGTAAGTTACCACATACTGGCCCTCTGATTTCTCTGTCTAAGCTGTTTTTCCTCTGCGGTCACATTATCATGATTTTAGCTGCCATTATTTATACTATAATAGTGGACCGTGCTATTGGCTGTGAAAGGGAACATAATCTTGTGAACATTTTCCAAATCAAGTACTGTGCTGAGAATACCATTCCTAAGATAATTCCTGGAGACAGAGAATGATGGTATCTCTGGATTACATAGAGGCTGGGGCTCAGGATATTTTGAGAATTCTGCAATTGATGTCTACCAGAGTGACAGTGGCATAGTTTGAGCCTAGCTTACTCTCACCCCTGAGTCTAGTTTTATTCCACCAAACTCTGCCCATAGAAAACAGTATCTTCTTAACGGACTTGGAACAGAGAGTAAGCTGAACAAAGAAATGTGTATTTATGTTCATTAATCTGTATAGTAGTTATGAAATTACAGGAGTGGGAATGGCAGTAGGAACTATGGAAGAAGCTTCCCATTCTGGTGACTAATGAGAAGAGAGAATATTTTTCAAGATAAAAAAATAAATGCTACTTTAATGTGGAACTTCATTATGAATCACATTTTTTAAAAAAACCTAGATTGCTTTTACTGAGCAATAAATGGTTTTTGGTCCCTAGGATGAGAATTAGGAAAAAGTTTTCATTATAACAATTAAATTCTCTTAATGAAGCTGAAATGTGAAAAAAATCAAGAAGTGTAATATTTTCCCTGTTTGATGGAAATGGCTTCCAAAGCTATATTCTCTAAAGAATATTTAATTAACTTTTAAATAAGAATATAAGCTTTCCTTTTCCTAAGTTTCTTAAAATATTTTCCTAATAAGTTCTACATGAACAAAGAAGTTACAAATAAAAACACATTGCTGGTGATGAATTTTAATGAATTTCACAAAATACTTGAGAAATACTCTATAAATATTAAGAATTTAGGGAATAAAATATGAATAAGCATATTAATGATTTATAGTAAAACTTGATATGTATTATCTATGCATCTGAGTGCTAATATTAAAAATACACATCTCATAGTATACTGCTATAAATGTTAAAAATTGATGCACATTAATAAGTGTTAGGTTTTATATAAGCTTCCATATGGAAGATAGATTCTAAAAATTAGAAGAATATGATATGAGAGAGAATCATTTGAAATGAAATAAAATACAACATATGTTAGAAAATCTTCTCAACTTGGAATTCAGTTCAAGAAGAAAAAAAAACTTTCATCGGTGAGGTTAAAATGGATGAAAACTGACCAGCTCTGTGTCAGGCATTTGCAGAGGGAACTGGGAAAAGGAAATGATTAACGTAGTAGTAAAAGTGCCAATTCTTCCCTGGGGAGTTGAATATCCTTATCTCATGACATTAAAATATCAGCATTTTATTGGTTAGCATTTTGACGTTATATCACAGCGTTTTGTATCTTGTCATCAAATAAATTCAACATTTTCAATTTCTCCCCAGCCTTCTCTTGCTCATTAAAAATTACAAGCGACTTGCAGGATGTGCCTGATTAGAATCAACTTTCTAGCACTTTTTGCCAGCCCCTTTTGCCAAACAACACTAATGCCTCCTTTCAAACTCCTTAACTTAAATATGCACCCATATTTATTTTCCCCCTCATCAAACTTAGTATAGTAGGAAAACTTGGCACCAGGTAAAATGCCTGTCGTTTCTTTTCAATACCAAACCTAGAACACCTCTCAGGAAAATATGCAGACAAATAAACAAACAAACAAACACACTTGCGCACACATCAAGGATCAGATATTGGGTTTTCTAATCTGAGAAATTTCTACTTCTGTCTGTAAGGTAAAGACAGTCAATTACCGACCCTTGTACTGCAAGGCACTAAAATAATACAGCATAATATTTAGGACCATTGGCATCAACTGGTTCAGCAGGGAGCTTTCCAGAAGTCATGCTTGAGGTGACTGTTAATTGAGCATTTGAAGGCAAGGAGAAAGCTAAGAGTATCATTACAGTCTAATGTATTGTGGGGCTACAAAGAATTCTATAGAGTGAATTTCAGAATGGCAGCATAGTGCAAAGCAAGCTACAACTGTGGAAAAGTACACCATTCCATATTTCATGTCTAGCTTTCCCCTTGACTACAGATGACTTCTGCGCAGACAAAGCATTTATTTATTTTAGCATAGTCCTAAGGTCTCAGAAAATAACACACAAATATAAGGTTTTGAATAAGAGGCTAGTGTGTGTGTACACAGAACAGAAATACAGAATGGGAAAAGTAAAGCAGTGAAAGAATTCAGCCATTAAAAAAAGGTAAAGACCCAAAGATGGAGACATAAGCAGGTTAGTAAAATGTACTGGACCCTCTGTTACCTTCTGAGAGATGGTGCTTGTTTCTCTTAGTTCTTCATAATGGAGAAATGTGCTACTTGAAAGATATGCTCATCTCTGACCAAAGACAAAGATATCGATATTGCTCAACATACACCCTTTCTGGGATTTGAGTGTACCCTCCCACTGTGTCTGCTCACAAGCTACTGGGTGGGCCCCTGGCTCCCGCAGACAACATGCCTTGGGAATTGCTTCTGTGATTTTGCATTGCTGTCTCCTCTCCTGAGGGCTTGACCCTCAGAACTCCTTTCACTTCCCTTTAGCCAGTACACTTGCTTCTCTTTTGATAGTAAGCCCAGAAACCTCAGAACCCAGTTCCAAAGCCAACTCTAGCATCTGAAGCTTCAATAGCCAAAGCACTGGTCCCAATTTTTCAAGGAAGAAAAAAAAAAATCCTGTACAGAAATAAATTCAGGAAGATCATACTATTAGGGGAATATTTATATTTAATGCAGGTGATTATTTTATTTTCAAATAAAATTTTACTCATTTTACTCAGTGCCTTGTATATTGCCTGTTACATAAAAGCCCACTCTAAAGGTTGGAATTTCTGGGTTATCTCAGAAACAGCCTTCCCACAAGTGAATGGTTATAATTATTCTAACACCTGCTCAGCTACCTCCAGGATCCTGCTAATCAAACAATTTTCTTGCAGAGTCAAATTGTGCCCGGATCCCTTTATCCAGCCCCATTATTATAGATGTATATGATGATATTTTTAAATCATTAATATTAACACCCTTGATTTTGTTTTTTAATTATTTCTCTGTTTAGACTGATTATTATACTTCAGAGGTGTTTTAACATGCCTTTACAGTTATAGAAACCTAAAATCATATTCAAAAGTTTCCAAAACTTATTTAGAAGCAAAGAAAAAAATTACTAACATTTCAGCCAGTGTCAGCCCATTGCAGACAAATTTTCTTATTCATTAGAGGCTCAGTTAATAGAACACGCTAGTGTTATCTGGTTATCTACATAGCTTGAAGCCATTTCTGGCAATCTAGTAGTCTTCTCTTCGTGTTCTTCTTCATGAATATACTCTTTCTGCTTAACTGTCTTTGGGGTATTTTTCAACCATTACCCCTCTGTGTAATGGCTCTCCATTATGTCTCCTGAGGCATAGGAGCATCCATGCTGTCTATAAACCAGGTAGTCAGCCTTGATGAGCTGACCGTCGGGCTACACTTTCCAGAGGCATGGACAACTGCCTACCAGGGATACTCCTAGAGCTCTGTCTCTGGAAAAGTAAAGGGGTCGGTGTATGCAATCCATTTTACTGGACTAGAAAAGTCAACTGACTCTAGAATGTAAATACATTTCTACTTGTTGATAATAAGAAAGAAATAAAGTAGTTGACAATACTTAAAGAGATACATGCACCTCTATAAGAGGCAAAATCAGATGTCTTGAATATAAAACTTCAAAGTTATTAGTGACTCCTTTTTTTTCTTCTTGTCTTGCATGTATCATGGAGCCTGGACTCTTTCCTAGGACAATGCATCCTTTGAACTGTGTGTACAGTTTGGACAGGGTTCCTTCCTGGATCACAAGCTCTGTAAGCTGTCTTTTTTAAAAAAATGTATTTGGTACAAGGCTTCACTACACAGCTCAGACTCAGCGATTCTCCTGTTTTCAACCTCCCCAGCACTGCGATTACAGGCATGCACCACCATGCCCAGTCTCAGTGGCCAGCTCAGCACATCTGGGGATGGAGCCAGTGCAGCATGTGGTGCCAAGGGTCAAACCACAGTCCCTGTACTTGCAGGGCAAGCACTTATCTCTATGGCCCTCCATGAGATGTTTTATGCATATCATTTCATTCTACTGCCCTATTTGTACTGCAGCCTTCTAATACAGGTGTTATGGGCCTATAAGGGTCTTCTCAGAATTCATATATATATGGCTTATAGCAGTATTATTATGGTTAAATGGTATTATAAGAGTGTGGCCATAATCCATAAAGATAGGTGATTTATAAGAAGAAGAAGCAGTCAGGTGTGGTAGCATGTGCTTATAAAACCCAGAACTCTGGAGATTGAGGCAGGAGGATTGTGAGTTTGAGCCCAGTCTGAACAACTTAGTGACATAGCAAGAACCTATCTCAAAATAAAAAATAGAGCTGGGGGTGTAACTCAATACAAAAACTCTGGGTTCAATCCCCAGTGTGTCTTTCAAATAGAAAGAAAGAAAAGAAAACAATAAGAAGAGGGAGAGGCACCAGAGACAGCTCTGTGCACACAGAGAGGAATGGCCACGTGAGGACACAGGGAAGCCAGCTCTGTGCTGAGGAGGAAAGAGATTCACTAGGAGCAGTCTCAGTCTTGGACTTCCAACCATCAGAACTGTGAGAAAGTGAGTGTGCTGAGCATGTCACCCAGTCTGTGGTATTTGGTGCGGCAGCATAAGCTGACTACTACAACAGGTAACTGCCTCAGTGACAGGAGAAAAATGCAAAAGGCAGAAGAGTTGAATTTGGAAAACTCAAAAAGGGACTTTGGTCTGTCCAGCGTCGTATGCTTTTTGTCCTCACTTTTCACACAGGCTATCTGTAAAACCACTCAATTTCGCCCCATCCCAACCTTTACTCCAAGGATAAGTTGGGGCTTTTAGCAGCTTATTGGCCCAGGCAATTTTGGCTCAGACCAACGCTAGATGAAAACCTGCATTCCCTACGGACAAGTGCAGCTCCATCCATCACCGTATTCACAGATGGGCAGAGCACCCCCTGTGGCCCCATCTATTTTAGCTTTTTCACTCTGCAGACAAGTCAGGAAGAGGTTAATGTCATGGAATTGGGTTTTGTGGTTGGCCTTTTCCAATTAGCATAAGATTCCCCTAAATGTCTGGTACTTGCTCAGAAATACTATCACATATATTTCTAATATATAACCCTAAAAAGTAGTTACGTTAAGTCTGCTGGCAGAATCCCAGCTCTGCTCCAACCTGCTTTTGACACGTGATTCTGGTCTAACGGCTCTTCAAAGGTCACATCACTTATCTTGAAACATAAAACACAAGTAACCTGATCACAAGCAGGCTCTGTACATAGGCGTGGATCTGCAACGCTTGCTCAGCAGGTCACAGTAAGCCCAGCGTCTCAGGCAGGCCTTCTCGGGAGCTCCCAGCTCCTCCAGGGTAGAAACAGATTGACTGCTTTGTAGAGCGTTCACCTTCCACCCTGACTCACATATCATCAAGAATTATCCAGAAATTTGTGGCAGCCTATTTTTAATAGCTGGGCCAATGGAGAAAAACATTATATGAAGCAATTTTAAGAGTCCTTTTGGGAAGAAAACTCAAGCTACCCTCTGAGAACATTTTCTTGGAAGAAACAGTTTTTGTTTCAGGTGGAATTAAAAATAAAACTACTGGAAAGCACAAACAAAAGCTGTTGTGGTTATATAAGCAAGAGAGATAGATGGAAACTACAGTATTGGAAAACTCGGTGGAGTGGAGTCCAGAGGTGTGATTTTCAGGGAAAGCATGGCCTGTGAGAATTAACAAGGGATAAAAGCGAAAGACCCACCACAATGGAGTTAAACTGGAAATCATGACCTCAAGGCAGATGTTTACCTACCAGATCTATCACACTCCAATTAAGAGGGTAAGACAGACATACAGACACAAGCCCACACATGCAATTCCCCAGCACTTAAAATTCAAGGAGGTGAATCTTCAGAAAGCTTCGCAATGAACAGTCAGTACATTTAAAAAATAATAAGAAAAGTTCAGGACAAGAAAAGAAAGATGTATGTGTTGGCTCCATTCCAATCAAAGATTGTTTCTAACTTATGTCTGGGTGATGACATAACAGGCTATCACGTCCAACAGCAATGGGGCTTAGGTTACAGAATTAAGAATGGCCAGAGCGGGGCTTGTCCTGCCAACCACATGCAGAGCAACTTAGTTCCAAAGCACTACTGTCACATAAAAATGCAGGTACATGTTGCCAGAATAGCCTGAATTATTTTTAAAGCAGAATAATCCACATCATATGCAAAAGTAGTCTTTTCCTACTGGTGAACAGCTGTTTTTAAAAATATTCCAACACCTTGTAAGTAAAGCAAGACTTGTCTATGGACTCAATTTACTCTCAGATCTCCCAATTCTTTTATCCTTTCCAATAGACTGTCTCCAGGGTCCCCCAGTTTCTCCAATCCCGGGTCACTGGACCCAGACTCTAACCATCTATTCCCTTTTTTCATATTATTGACCTGAGCAAGAGCCTTTAAGGTGTCCCTCATGCCGGCTTAATGATTTCAAATGTTTCAGCCCTGCACTCAAGGCTGGCTGTACAGCCTCCCTAACTACAGCTGATAAACTTTTCACCTTGAACTCCCAGTGGCCAGCTGTGGTCCAAACTACAAGTCCTACATATTTCCTGAAAATGAGATGTGTTCCCCCCTTCATTCTCACTCTAATTTGTAACATATTATTACCTTTTTCTTTCTTCACAATTCAACTCCTACTGATACTGGACCTTTAAGGATCACTGTAACATCCTTTCTCCGGGTTTTCTGCTTTGTAGCATTGAAGATATTCATCCCTCAGTGACCACTGGGCATTGGTTCTATGACTGCTCACAGACCCCAAAACCTACATGTGTATAAATCCCTTCTGTAAAATGATGTGGGGTTTTGTGTGTGTTTGTGTGTGTGTGTCTGTGTGTATGTGTGTGTGTATGTGTATAAACTACTCACACCCTCCCATGTACTTTAAGAAGTCATCTCTGTATTACTTTTAATAGGTAATATAATTGAACACTATTTAAATAATTGTGCCGTGCTACTTTAGGAATAATAAAGAGAAAAACATGTATGTTCAACACGGACACAATGTTGTTTCAAATACTTTCCATCCTCAGTTGACTAAACCCACAGACATGGAATCCATAGGCACCAAGGGCTGACTGTGACTCACCTAGTGCTCCTCAAAAGTCTCCCTGTGTGTCTATTCTAAACTCCTATCTCATAACATTTTTGGAGTTTTATCTCTGTCTTCCCCATTCCACTCTGAGAGCTTAACTTGGGGTTAATAAATCCTCTATAAAAGGCTCAATAGTAAATATCTTTGATGTCACAGGCATATGATCTTTAGCAGCCACCCAGCTCTGCACTTGTATTATGAAAACAGCCAGCCATAGACAAGGTGCATCCCTGCATAGGATGGCCATGCTGCCATGAAATAATTACAAAAACAGTGGTCAGATTGAGTTTAAGGGAATTGTTTGGTGACCTCTAATCTGAATGAGAAAGGACAGCGGCCTTACCCTTATTATTGTATAATAGATACTTGTTAGAAAATAAATCTTCAAAACTTCATTCAAGTTCGCTAGTTCCATGATCTTTCCAATATAGTCAAAGGCATAGCAGTAATTTTCAATCTCCAAGGATCTACACATACTTGTTATACAGATACCACGTGATTTGTCCCTGTCATTACATGATGGTCACTTAGTACTGCTGGGAGGAATTAGAGTTAATCCACAGCACCTCTGAACTCCTGTGCTCTAAAATTCTATGAATAAGTCTACCACTTTATAGTGCTACCTACTTGAATATTTTTGTTTCCCCTCTCGGATCTCAAGTTCTAGAGAATAAAAGCAAATCTAACACCTCTTAAGATTGCTAAAATGTGTAACATAGTGATTGTTATGGTGTTTGTTCATTTATTCATTTAATACATTTTTAGATACATATGGTAAGTGATATAGACACAGAAATCAGCAAAATGGGGATGACTGCAAATCTAACCAAAGTAAGTCTAGTGAATAAATAGTTGTATGGTGACAGACTGAAATAACTGCTTGGAAAGAAAGAACATGGGTTTATAGCACTTCAATAAGGAAACAAATCCTGAGATAATGACTGGAAGGAAAGGTTTCACTCAGAAAGTAATGCTTGAGTCACGATCTATTGTTCAGTCTGTATTCAGTATCTATTTTCCAGGGACCATGTTAAGCATATCAGTATAGTGGTTATCTAAATAAGCACAAGTGCCTACCTTCACAGAGTTTCCTTTTTAGTTGGAGCTGAAGAATGAATAACATTTAGACAGAAGGATTTAAATGACAAGCCGGCATGGTGGCTCACACCTGTAATCCTAGCACGTGGGAGGCTGAGGCAGGAGGATTGGTGCGAGTTCGAGACCAGCCTGGGCTATCAAAGTGAGCTGAAGGCCAGTCTGAACTGCATAGGGAGACCCTGTCTCAAAAAAAAAAAAAAAAAAAAAAAAAAAAAAAA
>PVJA010010206.1:0-55000 GCA_004027025.1 Myocastor coypus
ACTTTTCCTCTCTGTAAAGTAGAAAAAAATAAGAGTTTGAAGAATTGTAATAAATATACAGTAAAATCATTTATATAAGATAGCTTATTTAATAACTGCATATAATAATTCCAGAAATGTAACTTTGTTTTTATTAGAGCTAATGCTTTTTTAGCATTAAAGCAAGAAATCAGTACAAGGAAAGTTACCTGATTTTTATTTTCCATTTGAATGAAGGGCATGATATGATAAAAACATGTACTTTTAATTAACATTAGGCTTTAAAAGAAATGTATTGTACAGATCTTTTAAGTAACACAATAATAATTAGTAGCACTAAATAGTAACTTTTCAAATCACTTATAATTATTTGTAAGAGCACGCAAAAAATTTAACTTGTAAAAAACTTAAATCAAAGTGAACACCTCATTTTCTAATATGATGTCTCAAAGGAGAGCCTAGAAAATCTTGAGAGAAGAATAATGTTTTCACTGATGTATGTATGCAAATATCAATTGGTTCACTGGGCTATTGCTTATTTAACAATTCTTTTCTCTTTTGATTAAAAAGTGCTTTCTTATATTAATAATCCAAAAATACAAAAAGTATAAAAGTAGTTCTAGTAGTCATAGTTGGATTACTTTTGAGTATAGATTGTTGATTTGGGATATTTTTATGTTTGTTCCATTCTAATTTTATCACCTTCATCAGCCACATTTCCTTCCTTGCTTAAATTTTCTAAACTAAATTATTGCATCCAGACTCTGACTTCATAGATGTTTTATTTATTCACTCAGCTTTAGCCCATAAATCTTTTTTTTATTACTTTTAATAAGAGATAACAATAGGATAGTTTCAAAACACATTAGTAGTACATTCGCAATAATTGACACATTGCATATTTTTGTCCTCATAGTAGTCATACAGAGCACAGGATGTAGACATGATATATTTTCTAATCGACATTAGTAAGGAAAGAAAAAAAGAAAAAAATTTCTTCTCTTTGAACTGAGAGGAAGTAGTTGTATACACAGTCCAATGTTCTATAATTGTAGTGGGTTACCAGTGAAACTGGCAATGTTGGAGGCTATTGATTTAAGCCTCTTACAGTTCATCATACTAATCTAGCTCTGTGTTTCAGGCCTCGTAAATAAGCTTTTCTGCTGGGTGGTCAAGGGCAAGTTAAAGCAAGACCTGTATAACAAAACTTTCATCTTTTGTATTTTTCAAGGTCCAATTCCCTCAGGATTAACTTTGGAACCATATACAGTGCTTTGTAGAACTGTGGTCAGTGTTAGCCACTGGGACAAGTCACAGCCACACTAAAACTATGCTTGGAATGCCTGTCATTCTGGTCTTTTAGATGTGTACTGCTTCTAGCCCATAAATCTTGCTCTCAATTTCCACACTTCTTTTTTTTTTTTTTTTTTTTTTTGCCTTTTTGAGACAGGGTTTCACTATGCAGTTCAGGCTGGCTTTGAGCTCACTTCTGTAGCCCAAGCTGGTCTCGAACTCTCACTGATCCTCCTGCCTCAGCCTCCCAAGTGCTGGGATTACAGGCATGAGCCACCATGCCCGGCTAATCTCCACACTTCTAATGAAACACTTTTTTGGGAGGGAGGATTTTTACTTATTATTTAAATTTATCCATAACTCTCTTTACTTCTGTGTTTGTACTTTGTTTTCATTTTCTCACCTAAACTTCTTTTTCCCCAGTCTCCAAGCAAACTTTCTCTGCTTGCCTGAGAGGCCCCTGGAAGAGGGTCCCTTCTGCAAGTTCTCGTTGTTTTTTCCTGCAGAGCTTTGGGTTCCTCAGAACCCAAGAAGAGTTTTGATAACACTCTTCTTCCTTCTTCCCTTCCCTTCCCTTCCCTTCCCTTCCCTTCCCTTCCCTTCCCTTCCCTTCCTTTCCACTCACCTCCCCTTTTCTCCCCTCCCCTCCCTCTCCCTTCCCCTCCCTCTCCCCTCCCCTCCCTTCCCCTCTTTCCTTCCCTCCCTCTCCCCTCTCTCTGTAATGTATTTGATGCAGGGTCTCACTGTGCAGCCCGGGCTCAAATTGATTCTCCTCCTGTTTTCAGCTTCCCCAGCGCTGGGATTACAGGTATGTGCCACCGAGCTTGGACTCTGTGGCCAGCTCAGCACATCAGCACAGTGTGTGATTCCTGGGACAGACCCCAGTCTCTCCACTTGCCTAAGCAGGCACTTAGTCTGGTCAGCTATCTCCCTGGCCCAAGCCTTGTTCTTTCAAATATACAAATGTACATGGCTTTCCACTTTTTACTCCTTGCTTTTGGCTTTTTCTCCTTCCAGCCATCTTAAGAAGGATCCCTTTTTAGAAGGTGACCTCCTTCTAGGATACTGTAGTGATAGAAACCATCTTGTGCCTTCTCATCTTTTTAAAAGTGTTCAAAGCTTTTGATTTTTTACTTTGCAGCTAAATAAATTCTGCTATGTTTGATATTTACTCCTTTAAAGAATGTAAAATGTAAGATAGTAGAAATGGCCCAAGTTTGAGCAGGGTTATAGCTGTCAATGTGATTAGATCTACTGAATCCTGCATGTTAAGTTGGTAAATTATGTGATATATAAATTTCAGTTCAAAGTTATTTTATAATAAAAATATGTAATGTTGAAATTTTATCTTATTTTATATCTGTTGTAATGAACGATGAGTTTTGACTTTCTGTTCGCTAATATTGGTTTGCTTGGGGTTTTTTGTTTGGATTTGGGACAGTTTTCCTGGCCTTAAATCCACAATCATCTTGCCTCCATCTCCCAAGTAGCTGGAATTCTAGGTGAATGACGTTGTGGCCAGATCTAATACTGTGATTGATATTTATGTTTTGTAAGGGCAAAGGAGAAAGCTGGGCTGGAGAACGATAGGCCCGGAGACACAGTCCTCAGCAAGGGCAGGAGGGTGCAGGGCAAGCTCTTTGGTTCTCCCCAAGGTCACTACCCTGGATTTCTCAAAGAGTCTTTCATCAGAATAAAAATCATTTATCTAAAGAACAAAACAAAACAAATAAATAAATAAATAACCTTATAATACCAAGGATCCACAGGTTGATCCTCCACATGGGAATTATTTTTCTCTAGGCAAGTTGTGTCTGTTTGCAGATGCCTGTTTTCGTGTCTGTGTCCGCTAATCACTGCTTCGCGCTGGCTGCGTCAGTGTGCTACCCACCCCCCGCCCCGCTTCCCTGCCCCCCACGAGTGTTTATCCTCCAGAGCTGGACATGCCAGCAACTTACTGAAGCCAGGAGACGGACGAGGCAGGGAGTGGCACTTGACATTCTCAGATATGGAATCCCTGGCAGGCTCAGCTGTGCCTGGGACAGCGGCGGGGCTCAAGCAGGGATTATGGTTTTTCTGATTTACTGATTCTGGCCGAGAAGATGTATGGCTGCTTCAGAATAACCAGAAACCAGAAACGAACTCTACTTCTCAGAGTCAAGCGTTCAGGAGACTCTTGCCAGGCTCTAGAATCACGTGGAGGAAGGGCTATAAACCTTTGGAGCAGATTAGGAGACACAGATATCACATCACAATGACTACAAAAGGGTTCCTAGAGAATTCACCCACAGCCTGATGAGCATGTCCTTCCTCAAGGATGGATTCCAGTAAAAAGAAGGAAAACAAAAACTTTCCATAGAGATTATTCATCTTTTCCCTTTTTCCTTTGGTTATATTAGGGATTGAACCTAGTGCTTTGTGCATGCTAGGCAAATTCTATGCCACAGCTATATCCCTAGCTCTGCATGGAGAGTAGTAAACGGTTCTGTAAAGAAAGACACAGAACGTCTGAATGGAAGGCACAGAGGAGCAGTGCAGTTGCCTAAAAGACTGACTAAAGGACTTTAAATGTTTAAAAGATTGGCCTTGTAATCTCAGCAATTAGACAAAAATAATAGCTAGAAATATAAAGTATAAATTATGCAAGAATAAAAATGTGTCAAATAAAGACTTTTACAGTTCAAAGTAGCTAAAAATAGAGTTAATAGATAGGGAGAGACCGGGGTCACTCTGGAGGCACAGGCCAAGTCAGCATTTAGGCATCCCCATACCCAGAAGGACCCTGACCAATGCCCACTCCCCCTTTCTTTGAAGGAAAAGCAACAGGTTTGCATTGGTTTGATTTTCATGCACCAAGGATCTGGCATAACTGAAACCAGTCTTATACAATCTCAACTCATATCGAGGTGTAGGCAGTTGAAAGGAAAGAAGGTCTGGCTCACAAAACTGCAGTGTTGCAAGAAAGGTCACTGAGCTGGGAGAGAGGTGTACCTGAAGGGACAGCAGAACTAGATCAGGAAAGACTCCTACAGAAATCTCATCATTCAAAACAACTTTAGAAGCCATTCAGAGCAGAATCGATACCTGGAAGATAATAACAGCTGTGATACAACCTGGAGGGCACTAGCATGAAAATCAGAATAGAAGAGCAAGAAGGTCTAAAACAATTAGATTATACTTTTTTTTAATCAGTCTTTTCTGGACAGTTTTGTTAGTTCCTATATCTTAGAAATTCTTAAGTTGTATAATTCATTCATTTATTTCCATTCTTTGTGGATTATATGCCAAATATTTCAGCCTTATTGCATACATTTTCACAAGCAATGTCCTGTGGGATTTTTTTTTTTTTTGTGTGTGTGTGTGTGTGTGTGTGTGTGTGTGTGTGTGTGTGTTTTGTGCCAAGAATCAAACTCAGGACCTTGCATTTGCCAGGCAGGCAATTGTATCACTCAGCTATACACCCAATCCATTTGTTATTTTCTAATTAATAATATACAATTTCATAAAGCTATGCTTTAATTACTAAGGTTTATCTATTTGAAAATACTAATTAATATCTTAATATATTCTAGATAAAGACAATGAGCTTACAAAATTCTATTTCTTAGCTTTAATTTTCACTAAGATTAATTTTCAGTGAACTTTACTAGTTTTATACATGAACTTTTTTTAGTTCTAAGTATATGTTATATTTATGTTTGTGTGAAAAAAGAATAAATATATATGTGTTGCAACTTCTCTTACTAAATCATTGGAGCTTTATTTTGTTTAGTTTTACAGTGTTGCTTTGATTTTATAAATACATCAAAGGTTGAACAATTTCCTTTAAGAGATACCTACAACTATTATAATGTTATTTTTCTTTATAGAATTTGATGTGATTATTTGACTCATAAAGGCCCATGACTGTTATTTTTCATGATGGATATTATCTTATGGAATTATCACGAAGATTAAATAAAACAATGCTTTCAAAGCGCTTATCCAGTAATTGGTATATGGTGAATGCTCCATAAATGGTAACTATTACTGTGTCCTTAATCAGTGATTTCTGCTTTTATCTTTATTAAATTCCAGCTCCAGCGTTTCTCCTGTTTCTTAAATTGAATGGCTGTTTCATTTGTTTTATATCTTTCTGACTTAATAATGAAATATTTTAACGTTGTTAATTTACCTGTGGGTGTATCCTATGATTTTAAATCAAGAATGATTATTTTCATTAATCTCTAAATAAGGAGTCTTAATTTTTGAGTTCTGTTTTTAATCCAGGAACATGGCCATAAAATACACACTCTTGGAACCTAGTAAGATTTCTTCTATGGCCAACTACCTAGCAGCTTGTTGTTGTTGTAGGGTTTTTTTCACACTGGGAATTGAACTCAGAACCTTGTACTTCCCAGACAGACACTTGTGCTACTGAACTATCTCTCCCAATATTAAAAATTATTCTTTTGCCATATGAAAAAGTAAGTGGTATCAGTTTTTACACTATACACAACTCATACATTCATTTATGTTTTTACATTCTCCAAATGTTTTTACATTATTTCTACATAAATCTCTAAAATGAGTTTTAGGCTATTTCCCTCAACCCTAAGTTGTATCTTCCCTACTTACAGGATCTTTGGATTCTTTTTTTTTTTAAAGAAAACTATAAATATTATCTTATTCTGTTCTTTCCTTAGAAAACTATAAATATTATCTTATTATGTCCTAGTTACTTGAGTTGCAGTGGAAAATAGCCCCCATTCTGATTTGTGGTTAGTAAGCCTTCCTATGTATTTCAAAGTTTCAAAATTTGCTTATTTTTTGTAGTTCAGACATTTTTCTAGGTTAACTTCATGACTTTCGCTATTAATCTGTTCTGAAAAATCAAAAGTCTTTGATTAAAAACTCAATTCAGTAAAATATTCTATTATCCCTTTGATTATTTTTCTTCAAGTTTTTAGTCAGTTTTAATTTTTAAAAATTCTTAAAATTGAAATACTTGATCTGAATTTATCTCCTACTGTGCTTGACTTTTTAAAAAATCTATCACTTGGTTGACTCTTGATTTTAAGGTTATTTCCAGCTTATTTTCTATCTAATTATTAAAATTTTCATCAGCATCTATTCTAATTTTCACTGCCCTTAGTGAATTAAAAGTATCTTTTCAGGAAACAATAATCATTCTAAAGTTTATCTTTTTTGTAAGATTTCTTCCCCAGGTCTCATTGGATTTTAAAAATCGAAACAAGACAAAACTTTCCTGTTTCTTTCAGTACATTTCTGCCATAAAATTTCTGTATTTAAGTGGAATCTCTATGTTTTCAACTTCATGTATGTTTTGCAGAGCACGGCTTCATCTTGAATGTTCATTAACTTCCTTTTCTGACTCTCTGGGTCACATTAGCATGGCTACTGCCTTCCTCTGAGTCTGGTTTTCACTCTCTCAAGGGGAGCTTGATGGTGGGGGATGAGCAGGTGGGGCACACAGTCAGAAGTTTGTTTCTCAGGAGAGCTGGCGTACAGGAGGCCACGCAGCTCGGGCAATCTCATGGGTGTGTCAGTGTACAGGGTGAGTGAATTCTTTCTGGTTTGCCAAGGGCCCAGATGCGTAGCCCACTCCAAAGAGCCACTGAGGTGAAGGTAGCCAGCATCGGGAGCAGGAGAAGCTCTCTTCAATAGAAGTTCATAAATGAGGTTCTACTGTGCACTGACGATGTTATTGCTTTATGTTAGACTAACAGCCTCAGAGCAGATACTAGCAATCATATTTTTTTAAAAAGTGAATCTGTAAGCAGGTTTATGTAGACAAAAAAAAATCTAGAGCATTTCTTTCAAATGTAGGGTCATAATTTTTTTCATACATTTCCCACTCTTTAGTGGCCCATGTTAGTCATTTTCTATCATATAAAAACTATTTGATACCTGGAATATTTGGTCTGGCATCAAGTATGAAAAGGTCCATTAAAGGCTTCTTCCAATACAGCTTCTCTAACTGCAGTGAAACACCCATCTCTGACAAAACAAAACCAAAAAGAGGGATATAAACAAAGGACTGTTTTGTGTGTGTGTGTGTCTGTCTGTCTGTCTGTCTGTGTGTATGTGTAAAAAATATATATATACATGTATATATGTATATATATGTATGTGTGTATACATATATATATGTATATATATATGTATACACAAGATAGTTAGGATAGACATACAGTTGCTTTCTCTTACTTCATTGAGAAGAAAGGCTTGTACTAATAGTGTTTAGACAAGATATCATGTCTGTATCTTATCCTCTGAATAACTACTAGGAAGACAGCAATATGCAATGTATTAATTATTATAACTTGGCAACCCGCTAGGGTCCCCCTTCTATTCTCTTCTTGGACAGAAGCTTGCTTTACCAATAAATATTCTATTCTAAAAAAAAGTATTATAACTCTCCTACTAACATGCTTTGAAACTGTGTCACTGCTATTTTATCTTTTTTTCTCATAAAATGAATTAAAAAATAATTACTTGAGATAAGCACATAATAAAGAGAAAAGTTGTCCTCCCTACCCCAGGCTCATAGCTTTCCAGGACCTAGTCCACACGCTCATGATGAGGCAGAATAGCACCATGGGGAGCTTATATTGGGGCAAAGGTGCCGACCCCCTGGGCAGGAGACAGCAGTGGGCCACAGGAAGGAGCTGGGTTTAGGTGCCCAAACAACCTCGCACAAAGTCCTGAGTTAAAGGTTTCACCACATCCTGATAGTGCAGAGCTGGAACTAAGGCCTCAGCATAGGGGTCTTTGTGATATTTATGGTCCAAACTTTACAGCTGGCTTATTGTTCAAATCTTTATTAAATATTTAGCACACATTTCTGATGGTTTTGGCATTGCAAGTGAGGCATGGCTGTTGGGATGAGGAAAGACAGCCTCAAGGACTGTGTCATAACAGTCTGTTATTAAGGACTGATTCATTCAGTTATCTGGTACCATAGTTTATGACCCCTTCATTTGGAATAATGTGGCATAAAATTACATTTTAACTGATGCTCTATAAATCCATTACTGAACTGTTGCAGCCACAGTGAACCCAAATGTTACTTAATTTGAGTTATTTAACTTGAGTTTGCCTGTCACAGAAACTCTCTCCCAGGTGGTAAAAGTTGTCTGGTGGCAATGGGGACTCATGTCAGAATCATGCCACAAAAGTCTCTGAGGTCTCTGTGTTCTTTGTGGAAAAATACAAGGTAGGCATAATAGAGTGGAAAGAGCTACTGTCACTCTCATGTGCTGTGTACTACCTCCCTCCCCTCCCATGTGAACCAGCAAAATTCTAAGATCTGAAAACTTTTCATCCCCTCAACAAAATGTGAGTGTATGTCTCTGAGACTGTTGTTTGAATGCAAATGAAATTTTCTCCCTGCTTAAAATGAATCTGAGTACTGGATTTCCCCAATAGGCCCACAGGTGCCTGGTAGCTAGGCTGGAACAACAGGGCGCTATTCATATACAGTCTTTATCCATCCTGCAGCTTTGTTTTATTTCCCAGAGAATTGCATACCTGGCATACCTGGCATACCTGGCATACCTGGCATTACCACATCTTTCTGCTCAAAATACTGTGACAGATACGAGATTACACCTGTAATCCCAGCACTTGGGAGGCTGAGGCAAGAGGATCGGTGTGAGTTCAAGACCAGCCTGGGCTACAAAAGTGAGCTCAAGGCCAGCCTCAACTGCATAGCGAGACCCTGTCTCAAAAAGACAAAAAAAAAAAAAAGTGTTTGAGAAAAAAAAAAAAAGACTTTGTCTAATACACTCAACACTTACATCAGAGCCCTTCTACAATTTGGTGGTAGTATTTGATGATGTTTACTAACTGAAGTTAGTATTACTGCATGAGATATGATTAGCATTTAATTATTTTTTAAGTACAATAAGATAATATCAGGTGTTTCTTGATTAAGGAAACAGCTCACTTACTTAATATTTATAAGCAAACATGTAGTGAATCAGGTCCTGCCATCAGAGCAATGTAAACATTTATAAAAACCAACTCCTTGTGTGAAATGATACTTTCGTTTTAAAAAGTATGTGATTAGTTCTGCGAATAACCTGTGGATGATGAAACCTGGAACAAATGTCTGGACCATTCCAGTCGTGCCCTAACAGTCTCCCATGTTCCACTCCTGCTGCTCTGTGGCACATAGTCCCTAGATTATATATATATATATATATATATATATATATATATATATACACACATATATTTATGAGCAAAGTAGATTTATTGGGGGAAGGAAAGCTCCTGGCCAAGAGCAGCCCAGAAGGGGGTCCCGAGCAAGTTGTCTCCCTCCCTAGATTATTGAAGTGATCTTGGTGCCATAAATACCCATTGCGTTACTTCCTTGTCCTAAGTCTTTCATGCACCCTTCATTTAGAACAACATTTACAGTCTTAATTTGGTTCTCTAAGGTATCCCCAAACACCGACCCATCAGAGGGCAGAGCTGCAGTTTCAGGGAACAAATCCTAGAAATGAGAAAGTTGCAGAAGGATGACATCCAGAACACAGACTCATTCTAAACTCTTGTGCATGCATGTCTGAGAAGGATTAGAAGGCCACTGTGCAATGGCCGGCAGAAAGGAGAGGAATCTATCTTTGAAAGATAAACTGTACTGGGTCCATCTGTGTGCTACTTTTAGACTCCAAGACAAATGTAAACAGAAAAGAAAGGGCTTTTAAAACAGTAATTGTCAATTTATGACTCAAATTATAAGTGTGTAGCAGATGTTCAGAATGCATGAAGCAGAAACCAATAGATAAACAAGAAGATAGTCAAATCCACAATTAAAATTGGATATTTAAAAACCTTTCACTTAGTACTTGATAGGACAACTATATAAAGAAATCTGAGCAGTGTTGAGTGACCCTATCAATCATCTTAACCAAACTGACACTGATGGAACATTAAACACAACAACTACACACAGCCATTAAACACAACTTAGCCTTCCTTTTAAGTGATTGTGGAATATTCACCAAGTCAGATTAATTGCAACTAACAAAATAATTCTCAAATTTATTTAAAAATTTTGAAGTTTGCAAATTATTCTCTAATCACATTGGAATTAAAACAAAAATCAGTGATGATGATGATGATGATATCTGTAAGAGCCAACATATTTATAAACTAATACATTCTAAGTAATTCTTAAATCCAAAGAGTGAAAATACAACCTGTCAAACTTTGTTAAATATGACTAAAACAGTGCTTAGGTGAAATATATCACTGCAAATGCTAAATTCAGAATTTTCAGTGGCGCTCCTGCCCCACAGCATCAAGATAAAGCCCAAGACGCATGATATGAAAGTTAAGTCCTCATATGGGAACTCTCTCCAATGGCCTCCTCTGCTCATCACCACGGAAGTCCTCACGACTCCTCATCAGCTAAATCTATGTTCGTACATTAGGCCTTCGGACAAGCACGCAATCTCAAGCCCTACAGCCCTCTCATTTCTTAAACTTTTCTTGTAAATATCAGCCAGGCCATATCTCATCTATAATGGCTCAGGCTGAAAAACTTGTCCTCTAGTCCTTTATCTTTTGCTTCAGATACAGTAGCAAAAATGAACTTGTTTTCTGTAACCTATCTGGAGGTTGAGTGCGAAAATCTCATTTTACACAGGCAATTAGTCTTCCTGACATTTTTGCCTGTCCTCATTAACTTGCTTCATCATACTTTGTCATATGCCTGGTTAAAAATTGTTATACTTATATAAAGGATTTTGAGATCATTAATTACTATATATGGAAATTTTACTTTCCTTTATTTTTATTTTTCATAAGTGATTGTGTTTATGAGGCCTCCATACCTTCTCAAACGTTTTGGATCCTTCCAGAAATTCCCATTTTGCAATCAAATCTTTTTTATCCCCGCTCTGATTTTATGTTTATTGAAGTTTCCTAAAACTTTGGATAATCTTAGTCTCTGCAAATTACTATAGCATAAAGGAATAGCCTGCAGACAACAGAGATTTATTTCTCAGAGTTCTTAGTTCTGGAACGTCCAGCATTCATGGATGTTGGTATCGGTGAACATCCTCTCATCACCATGATGCTTAAAACTGAAGACGTATAATCAAGCCTTATGTTTATCAGGGTCATGGCTTAGTTCTCCATCTCCACTTGTTGTGATGATGTTATTCATTTGATATACATCCCAGTCCATTCATTTCAATTCCTTTAACATTAGGAATTCCTGTCTCTTCATTTGAGCTGTATATTTTTTATTATGCTGAGTCATTAGCATGCTTTAAGATAGTCAAAATTACACACACACACTAGATCTACCCAAAGAGGTGTCACCCATTTCCTTTCTGATGCTCACCATTCTCACTTAGCCCCATGCCTTTATAGCTTGTTTCCTTGTCTTTCCTGCTCCCATGTTGTTGTTTTTAAAGATAGACAACAATATTTTCTTGTTTGTTTTCTTTTTTGCACAGCAGTATGCCATGTATGCTCTCTTACACTTTGCATTTTGCACTTAAAATCTCATCTAGAACTTTCTGTATATACACTTAGAGAGATCTATTTTACAAATACATAATTCTTTAAATGTTAGTAATATAGTTAATTGAGCCAACTCTTATTCCTGAATATTTAGGTAGACTCCAATGTTTCCTATTAAGGTTATTATATATAGAAAGAAAGAAAGAAAAATGAGCCCAAGGTCAGACTTAGGAGATTTTATGACTCTAAAAACTGAGAAATATTATTTAAATGTACATTTGGCCCATTATATTCACAGGTTCCACATTCATGAATTCAACCAATCATGGATCAAAAATATTTTTAAAATTTCCATGTACACAGAATTTGTTCTTACTATCTCAAACCAATACAGTGTAACAACTATTTGTAGAGCATTTACATTGTATTTAAGAGTATAAGGAAAGGGCTGGTGAGATAGCTCAGTGGATTAAAGATCCAGGGTTTGATCCCTGTAGTCCCAGGACTTGAGAGACTGGAAACAGGAGGATGATGAGTCTCAAATGTGTAGTGAGACCCTATAGACCCTGAACCAAAATACATTTTACAATAAAGACTATAAGGAATCCAGAGATAACGAAAATGTTCAAGGGCCTGTGTGATTGTACCTGAAGCGCTGACTTTGATAGGCATCCAGAACACCTGCATTTCGGTATCTGTGGGGATCCTTGAGCTGATCTTTTTTTTTTTTTTTTTTTTTTTTTGAGACAGGGTCTCACTATGCAGTTTAGGCTGGCCTTGAGCTCACTTCTATAGCCGAGGCTGGTCTCGAACTCGCACTGATCCTCCTGCCTCAGCCTCCCAAGTGCTGGGATTACAGGCGTGTGCCACCACGCCCGGCCCTTGAGCTGATCTCTTGTGGGTACCAATGTACAATGGAATTTAATTTGAATTTGTCTAACTTGAATGAAGTTGGATGTGCTTTTATGGGCTCAAATGGTCCATTACTCTTTCCTGGGTTATGTACTACAAAAATGTTTTTCCTAGCTTTTCCTTTTGTCTTTTAAGTTTTCTTTCTTCTTTTTTTTCTTGATATTTCAGTTTCTTATATGTTTCCAGACAGTTTTAGAATTTTTATGTGTTTTTGTTCTTTCCTGCAACTGATTCTGAATGTTTATTGCAAGTCTTATACCCACATAGGGAGAAATTTACTAAATCTCTCTTCTACTATTGTGTCATTCATCTTTATTTTCAGATGTCTGATATATTTCATGCAAGAAAAGGATATAATATGATTTTTCATGAATAGCTATTTGTTCCAGTACATTTAATAAATAATAAATGAAGCAAAAAGCATGGTCTCAGAGATTTGAGAACCAAAACTGCCATATTGAGATTTCTGTATACAGCAGGATAACTTCTGTATTTCTGTTCTTCTAGTGTACTAATTTTCCCTCTACTTATATATCAGGATCGTATAATTTTTGTTAAAATATTTGTAGTTTATAATATTATTTTGGACCAATCCTCCCTTAGTGCTTTCCTTCAGTAGTTTTTGAGCAAATACTGTGTATTTACTCTTTCACATGAACTTGAATAAAAATTTGTATGCACTTTTTAAAGTTGTTTTTACTGAGGTGTCTGAGTCAGGAGAAGTTTGAGACCAACCTGGACAACTTACAGACTCTCAAAATAAAACAAAAAGTTCTTCCGTGTAGGTCCGTCGTAGAGTGGTTGTCCACAAAATGCAAGGAACAGGACTCACTTTCCAATCCCACCCAATGTCTTCCCCAGGCACTAGCATTATTAATGGGATCATATTAAATTCATAAATTAGTTAATGAAGATCTTGCGTCTTCATATTGAGCCATTCAAGGCAATAGTTGCCTTTAATATTCTAAAGAATATTTTGCTTTCAATTATATTCTCCATTGAATATTCCATATTAAAAAATTATAACTTGTCTTAGTTGCTTTTCTTCTGTTTAGACAAAGTACCCCAAACCCTAAGTTAAAGTGAGAAAGGTTCATGCAGCTCACATGTGTATGAGTTTCAGCTCCTAATCAGCTGACTCCAAGACAAGGGGAGTCACAGGCAAGCCACAAGGGAGAAGCAGCTCATGGGGGCAGAGGTAGCAAAAGGACTATGGCAGCTTCTTTCTGCCCCTTTTATATTCTAGGTTACTGGGATTAGGGTGGTACCCAACCATCACCGGATGATTTAGCAATCAGCCACCCTTAATCTTAGCACACTATATCCCAGCACTGCACCATGAATCAATCATGTACTTTAGATTCACTTCTTAAAAAGCCCACATGGGGCTTCATGGGCACTTCTAAGTATAAGTCTTAATATAATTCTAGATTGTCATGGTGACTACAGTTCATAGTATAAGCTCTTTGTCTTGTCTATTTAAAAGGTATCTTGTTATAGGTTTAAAAATTGAATAATTGCAACAAATAATAATTTAAAGTGGCTGGGCATGAGTATGTACCCCTGTCATCCCTTCCTAAGAAATCTGAGACACAAGAATAGCTATGAGTTCTTGATCAGCCTGGACTATGTAGTGAATTCAAGACCAGCTGAACTACCCAGCAAGACCCTATCTCAAAAAGAAAATGAAAAAGAAAAGTAGAGAAGAAAAGAAAGAAAAAGGTAAGGACAAAAAAGGAAAAATTGTGTTTTATGTTCAATTCTTACTGAAGGAAGCTAGAGCTTCCACGGTTATGACTGCAAATTTTAGTTCAAAATAATGAAAATGCTTTTCCTTTGATAACTATAAAAATCGCCTTGTTTACCTTCATTTTGTCAGTCATCAATATGTATTTGCAATATTTTAGAAAAGAAAATGGTTTTAGGATATGTATCAAAAAAACTGGAATGAATGTTTTTCAATAATGTTGAAAAAATTGTTGCTGAGACAAAAATTCTCAAAACCCTAAGTTAATGGGGGAAAGGTTTCACTTTTCCAGGAAAACACTATACTGCTTGTTTCTAAAGCTTAGCACACTGTTCCTGGAACTCTATGCTGGCGGGTGAGTCACAGCCAAATACTTATTAAGAGATAAGCTGATGTGATCAAAGTATTTCATTTATTTATTTATTTATTTTTTACTAAAAGTGGATGAGTTACAGTTTATCAGTCGCACACAAAGTGATCTGCAGAAAGTAGATTTGTTTGTATCACGCTGATGATTTTCCAGTTTTCTATAGCTCAGAGTAATGAACAGGTTGCATAATTTGCCTATGTTTTAATCTGTCTCTACTTAGAATACCAATTGGATATGTTTCCATTTTCATTTAGCCATGTATACTTACTTACTTCAAATGAATGGCTTAAGCATAGTTAAATATAGGACACTACAGTAAAGATAGTAAATAGAGTTAGTAACAGAGTTAGAGTTAGTTCTGTCACGAACTCTGATGATGAGGAGTTATGCCAACTTAAAATAGTCGTGTTACCTCTTAGATACTTTTCCCAAATCAGTGAAATAAAGAGATTAACTTGAAAAATCATCATTTAGTTGTGACTATGGATTTTTTAAAATTTTTATTTTATTTATTTATTTATTTATTTTTTTAAATTTGTTATGGCCAGCTCATCCTGCCCTGGGGTGGGGCTAGCATAGCAGGTGGTGCCAAGGATCAAACCACATTCCCTGTGGTTGCCTAAGCAGGTGCTTTAGACTGCTGAGTCAACTCGCCAGCCCCAATGACAATGTATTTAATTAAGTCAAAACATGAGCATGTTTTTTTTTAATTTTATTTATTTTTTATCTGAAAGAGAATAAAAAAATAAATGAGGTATTAGAAGTGATACAGAATTTTAAAAAACAAGATGACAGGAATTCACCAGTGGCTGTCCTATGACACACTGTTGTCTTCAAAGTAGTTGCTCTGATCACCAGATATAGGCAGAGTGTGTTCATCATTAACAAAATCCCCCTTTTGCTCTTTTGACAAAGTGCCTATGGCTCTAACTCTTTGTGACCTAGTCGCAGTCATCCTAAATCACTCTATGAGAAAGAATTAGCTAACCATGTTTCAATATAGCAAAATGTATAGATAAGATATTTAGATAAGATTCTACCAGAGTTACTTTACTATACTAGAGTGAATAGGCCTCTGTCTTACACACACACACACACACACACACACACACACACACAGCTTTGTGCTTCGACTAACAGAATAACATTCAACAAATCTATTTCAGTTGACTTGCAGGAAATAAATCACTTTCAGAGGAGTTATGCATTATATAGCTGTATAACATGCTCTGAATGAAGGAACTCTAATAATAAACAAGTCTGTCAATATTTATAAATAAATGATGTGATACTATATTTTCTCCAAAGTATACAATATTCATATTTTTGCTGAAAGTAAATTCTAAAATTTATTAGAGTCATTGTTAATTAATAACTATTGTGAATTTCAAAGGTGAGAGACACTGGCCAAAACATCCAAATGACTTCTGACATGTGAACCAGACCATGTTGTGCAGGGACAACTAAACAAATGATGAGCCTTTGCCAAAACACAGGGCCCGGTCACAGGAAAGAATCATCTCTGATCACTGTATGATCTTATTTCAGAACACCAGGCATTTCAGATTACCGGAGAGATAGCTTATTTTTTCCCATCAGTCCTATTACCAGAATCTAAAAACCAAATCTAATTATTAAAACATCACAGCAAAATCCTGTCGCTGTATATTTTGGAAGAGAAAAACAATGGAAGTAGAAAATGCAACCAGAGGGTGAGTGCCCTTAATCCTTTTGACCCATCTTCAATATCGATTTCCGTAAGTTCCTACTTTGAAATGCAAAATAATGTGTTACACTCATAACTGGAAAGGTCATCTGCAAGAATTTGAGAAAGTTTTATACCCTGGATCGTGAAGAAAGATATACCAGTGTCGAAATGCAGGGTCTGTCCCATCATGGTGTATCACTTTGCATCACTTTGCCCCTGCAGTTAGAGTTTTGACTTAGGCTATGTGTTTTTCTTTCCATCTCATTCCAGAAGGAGTAGTTTACAAGTACCCAGACACGGCAAAAGCAGGCCGCCTCTACATACCGAGTACACCAACAAAATTTGCAAAGATATAAATAAATAACTCAGTGTTTCTCTGGATATTTGTTGGTTTATCACAGCCCACTGAAGCAAAAGAAGTTCTAAAAATTGCTGCCTGAAATGAAAAGCTTTTGTTTTGGGCTAAGGATGAGATGGTATTTCCATCTCGGTCCCATTTCCATGGCATTTTTGTGCCTCCAAAGTATTAAAACAGGAAACTTCTCTGGGAAGGAAAGTATTTGACCCGGAGAATTTGTCTTTCGCTGTCACAATCTTTAGCTACCATTCAGCTAAATGTTGTTTGGAATAATATGGCCTTAATGCCCCTATCTCCTGCTGAATTGCTCAGACTGGAAGGAGATTAGAGTGAAAAGAGGTGCCGGTATTATCTCTGCGAGTGCGCCAGGGGTCACGCTGCACTAACAAGGCCGCCCCGGGCCGCATGACAGAACCCAGCTGCCGATCGGCAGGGCCTTCCCAGTCAGAAGGTTCCACTTACTTTGGATCTCTGTCTCCAGAGAACGTGGATTCTGGCTTTTTTTTTTTTTTTTTTCCACCTCTAAAAAAGTGGCTAACTCATCATTATTGTCCTCATTTTTTTTTTTTTCTTTTTAGGAAGGCGCTACATATGAAACCGTTTACCTGTTTAACCTATGAACTTAAATAAAACATGTAAGGCCACTTAAAATGCCTAAATTCGGGTTTGCCTTCGATGACTCCTGCCTGGTAGGGTGACTCTCAGAAGTCATTTGTCAGGGAGGCAAAAGATGCTTTTCTGTTTTGTTTGGTTGGTTTAGTATACACCCGTTCAGCTGTGAGCTTCTGGGAGATTGTTTTTCATAAATTCTTTTGGATTAATTTTCTATTTGAGAAAAGTGACACTGTGTACATAAGTCCCTGTGAACTCGCATTTTAATCTTCAAGAACTGTCAGTTGCCTTGGTACTGTTTGTTTTCTTTTTTTCCTTGGGAGCACTATTTACCATAGTCTTTTCTTATTTTTCTTTTTCTTAATATGGAAAGAAAATTTCTAGCCTCCTTTGACATAAGAAATGGAGGGCTAAGACCTGCAATATCTTTCCTTCATTTTTTTCATTCTTTCTGGGGATGATATCCTTCAGAACAAGCTCAGAAATCAGAATGATAATTTAGCCAGTAGAGGGAGATAGAGCTATCTAACAGCTGTACAGGGCACAATCTACAGCTCTAATTTTTTCTTTTTTTCTTTTCTTTTCTTTTTTTTTTTTTTTTTTTTTTTTTTTTTTTTTTTTTTTTTTTTTTTTTTTTTTTCATGGGGCTTCTTCCAAATCATCCACCAATAACATTGTGTTGTTTCCTATAAAGGTGAAGAAATAACTGAAAATACAACTTTATCCTTTGAGGACACTGAATGAAGTTTACTGGCTTTCAGAGTAGCCTTGCAAAGCAAATTATTTGGTAGTCATGCTTCTCAAAATTATGTTCATGACACTACCAGAATTTAAAAATATTATTAAAATAAAGTTTACATTTCCACAGAGCCCAAAAGGCTGAGAGAAACCTTCCTCCTGTGGCTAAGCTGAAAGGAGACTCTGATTTGATTACTTCTTACATGACTGGTGTTTAAATGGTTTGGCCATGTTAATGCATGGCATAGATTTCCCCTTGTCAGTGTATGTGCTTGCAGTAGACAAAGGGCTATGAAAGCATTTCGGTGCCTTATTTTTTCATTTATCAACATTTGTAATTATAGTTAAGTGCTTCCAAAGCAGAGTCTCTGTCTAAGACAGGTCCTGCATTTATATGATGCTTTTAACTTTTCAAAGTATTTTTATATGTACTATCTCATTTTAAAGTAGTTCTGACACAGCTCCAATCTATTAAGGAAGTGACCCTTTAAACCTAAGAACACTCTGGAATTTTTTTGAAGCTATAATTATCTTAGCCACCATTATAAAACTTACATGAAAGTAAGGGTGATACTAAAACTTCCATAATCAGTATAAAATTTATCTAGGTAGATTTGCAAAGAGTCATTAAATTATTTATTTAACATCCAGAAAGCCTTTCCTACTTTTATTTTAATGAATTGAAGGTATCTGTTATTTGTATTAAAAGTATTGCTGTCAAGAATTTTATTACAGTCTCTACTATTGAAAATTCTACAGAAATAACAAGTTTTGTCAATGTGAACATACTTGTCTATAAAATAATAGGATGTTTGACATGTGATTTTTAAAACTTTTTCAGAAGTTGATACCATTCTGTCTTTTGTGTTTTTGATTGTCTAAATTATTGTAGCTCGGAAGCTTAGCTATCTGTTCTGATTCATAACCATCTTCTAAAGTAAAAGAACAATTTTATCAAAGGCCAGTAGGGATATTAATTGTCAAAGTTACTTATTCATTTCTTAATATTTCTCCAAATGTGTATGACTGAGTGGTCATACACTGAGCAGCAAAAGCTGAGAAATGAGAATACTGAACAGAGTTAGTAGAAATCAATTGCTTCAGCGGGAATAAAACTTCCTGCGGGAAAAAGTTTTCCCCAAGTTTGAGCCAAGTCCAAAATAAGAAAGCACCGCAGCCATCTCCAGAAATTGAATTATCAGGGAACTGGAGCTGTTTCCATAGTAGTTCTAAACTGCCCTGTTGACTATGACTTGCTTCTTTTACTGCTTAATTTTATAAATAATTTATAAAAATTTATTAACAGAGCTAGATGTAGTTACCATGTAGCTAACATGTTCTTTTTTCTTTCTGATTTAAATAGGAAAACCTGGGAAGTTAGTTCTGAATTACTGTTTTCTATGACCTTATATAATAGTGACTAAGCAAAAATTACTTCGATGGGCTTTGTTTTTTCATTTTAAAACTACTGTTTCATCTAATTGTGGGATAAAAGTAACTAGTATACCATATCAGTAACCATTCATTTCCAGAAACTATATGCATTCTGTGTTAACATAATGTTTTATTAACTGCATTTCAAGTCAACATCAAATATTTAAAAAGTTACCGATTTTATTTTATTATCAGTTTAGTTTTTTAAAGCCTATTATTATCCTATCCTATGCGTCTCTGTAGGAAGCTACCTCTTCTAGAGCGTTTTGAGATTATAATGTTATAATCAATGTAAAAAACTTAAATTACATACTAGGAATTCTCAGTTACTATTGCTATGATTATCTTATACATTTGATAGATCTTTACAATTTCTTACACAATCTTTGGGATAGAAAATGAAGCACAAAATAAGAAAAGACTCTCCTACAAATGTCTCAGATCACTTGAGTAGAT
This sequence comes from Myocastor coypus, assembly GCA_004027025.1. Classification (NCBI taxonomy): domain Eukaryota; kingdom Metazoa; phylum Chordata; class Mammalia; order Rodentia; family Myocastoridae; genus Myocastor; species Myocastor coypus. The sequence continues at coordinate 20,093 of PVJA010010206.1, forward strand.
TCTGTGATGTTCTTTAATTTTAATGATGTTAGAAATTTAGATATAAATTATATGCAGCAAGCTGAGCATGGTGGCGCATGCCTATAATCCCAGCACTCGGGAGGCTGAGGCAGGAGGATCAGTGCAAGTTCGAGACCAGCCTGGGCTACAAAAGTGAGCTCAAGGCCATCCTGAACTGCACAGTGAGACCCTGTCTCAAAAAGACATACATACATACATACATACATACATACATAAATTATATGCAGCTACTTTAAACTGCTAATTTGTAAGTGCTTTATATGTTTAGGCTCCCAAACCCTCATAAGACAAAAGTTGGTATTTATGTTTTAGTCAGCTGAGAAAATAAATCTTATAGAGAGGAAATTACTCAATTTTATGAATAGGTTGCTGTCAAAATGCCAATTAAACTGAAATCTGCCTATTTTAAGACTCAAGATCTTTCCATAATTCATATAATTTTTCACTTTATACCTTCATCTTAATTATTATTATCAGGATGATTCTTTATTTCCTAAATATTTATTTTTTAAAAAAGTAGTGTTTTAAATAGAAAGTCAGATATCTGGGATTTCATTCTACTTGTATTCTGCTTATAATTTACTCAAATGTATTCACTGATTACATTTTTTTAATGGCTAGCTCAGCCCACCCCGGGGGCAGGGCTGGCACAGCATGTGGTTCTGGGGATCCAACTGTGGTCCCTGTGCTTGCCTAAGCAGGCACTTTAGACTACTGAGCTATCTCGCTGGCCCTCGCTGGGTTATTTCTCAGAGGCCAGATGTTACAGAAAGTGCTAAGAACAAAACATAAAAGTATTTGCTATATTGGAGTTTACATTTAGGACCTGAGGAATAAGGGATCATAATGAGGAAAAATATAATTCATAAAATTATTTAACATAAAAGAAGATACTGAGGAGGAGAACAAAATAGACAAAGGGATAAAAAAAATACCAGGGTGGGAGAAGGACTGATATTTTCAATAAGATAGCTGAGCAAGGACAGCCTGCAGGGATCACTTTCTCATGGGGAAAGTGAGAAGGGACTAGCAGCAGGTGTACACATATCCCTGTGGTGCAAGGATGTCTGGAATAGGTACTGCTCAATGAGTACGAGATGAGATCAAGAAGCAGCAGAGGCCAGACTATGAGACTGAAGGCCAAGTGAGAGGGTGATGTACTACAGGGTCAAAGGGAAAAAGCGCCTGTGTTAACATCCGTGTTGCCAGTAGATGTAGGTGGGGACGCAGGAGAAGAAATACTGGTTAGGAGGATGTGACAGATGTGGACACAATGGCTTGAGGCAGAAACTGGGAATATTTTGGAAATACAAACTTGTGGCAGAGACCATTGGCTGTCCTGAATCTCTAGTATTCTAGCTGAGCATACCTATACCTAGCTAGAAACAAATTGCCAAGCTCCCTTTGCACCAGAAAAGATCCAATGGAATGCCAATACAATTGTGCATGATAACTCCAAGTTCACCTCCTGAAGAGGATATCCTAACTTGCCTTCTCTTTTTTTCCTTCATCTCTCTAGAAATGGTGATGAACATGGCACCTTGAAAGGCATTGAAGACAACAGGTCTTGGGGCTAGAGAGACAGCTCAGGTGACTGAAGTGCCTGCATAGGCAAGCTAGGCAAACACAGGGACCGCAGTTTGATCCCTGGCACCACATGCTGCGCTAGTTCCATGCCCAAGGTAGGCTGAGTCAAACAGAGTCTGGAAGTGGTGGTGCACTGGGGAGACTGAAAGCAGGAGGATCACATGTCTGAGCTGTGTAATGAGACCCTGTAATGACCAAATACATGAAAGAAAGAAAGAAAGAAAGAAAGAAAGAAAGAAAGAAAGAAAGAAAGAAAGAAAGAGAGAGAGAAAGAAAGAAAACAAAACAAAACAAAAAACACAGATCTGACCCACCACCCTGGAGACCTGAATGACTAGTGTCTTAACTAAAGTGTGAACATGAAAAAGAACTGACTTCTAAGTTTAGAAGACTCCACTACCAGAGCAGTTGCTCTCTTTCCCAAGAGATTTGCTGATGCACCAAATGTAGATATGAGATAGAGGAGCCCAAAATGACTCTAAGGATTTTAACTGAGACAGGTAAAATTTTCATTTTGTAAGATGTTGAGGACTATCAAAGCAACAATTTTGTCAGGGTCAAAAATATAATTTTAGGTTTTAAACTAAATAGTTTTTAATATTCTGTGCATATGAATGGAGTTCAGTCTGATATTTCAAAATGCAAACAGCAGGCACTGATCAAATCATGGATTTAGAAGTTTTTTCTCATCATTTCTTTATGTAGAGAGACTTTGAACTCCTTTTGGTAAAATTTCATAATATACATGATACATTCTTGTGAGCTATAAGCATCCCACTGTGGTATGCAGCTCTAGAACTGATTTACCTTGGGGCTGGCCAAATAGCTCAGTGGATTAAAGTGCCTGCAAGCAGGCACGGGGACCAGGTTCAATCTGCAGGGCTGCAGTGCCAGCCTCACTCCATGGTGCTTGAGGATGGCAATTGAGGCTGGGCATGGTGGTGCTCCCCAGTAATCCCAGCTCTTGGGAGGCTGTAAACAGGCGGATCACCACAAGTCCAATCTAGTAGTGAGACCCTGAACACCTGTAGACCATTCCTAAAATACAAAAAAGAAAGGAAGAAAGAAAAGAAAAGATTTCTTCTACCTGCTTCTCAGTACCTATTATTCAGGCTCCTTTATCTCCTCTCCCTAGCCACACCCTTACTGACCTATCAATTACTATTGGACAGTCACATTGACTTTTCTTCTTTTTCTTCTACCTGTGACAGAGGATATTGGTCTTTCTGTGTCTGGTTTATCCTATTTAATGCAGTGTCTTCCAGTTCTATCCACTTTTCTGTAAATAACAGAATTTCATTCTTCTTTACAGTTGAACAATATTCCATTGTGTACATATAACACATTGGTGTAAGTCGGTTCTTCATCTCAGATAATAAGCGTTGCCATGGAAGTACCCATCTCTTTGGCATGCTGATTTTATTTTTTACGAATATACACCCAGAAGTGGGATAGCTATATCTATCAATAGGTAGTTCTGCTTTTAGTGGGGCTTTATTTATAGTAGGTTTATACGCATGGCACTGGGGTTGAAGAGTAGCCTTATCCAAGTCCTTTTTGTCTTTTTAAAATTTTGAGACAGGATCTCAGTAAGGTGCTAAATTGCCCATGCCAGACTTGAACTTGTAATCCTACCACCTCTTCCTTCAGAGTGCCAAAATCATAGGCCTATTTTTTGAGAGCTCTCCATGCTGTATCTACAGTGGATAGTGGAGAATTTATGTTCTCACAGCAATGTATAGGAGCTCTTTTTTTTTTTTTTTTTGCTTACATCCTCACTCAAATTTGTCCATTTGCTTTAGAGTATTGATGATGCAACCGAGGCCCTTTGCAAAGAGACCTACTACTGGCCTTTCAAACTAGCTTTTTTTTCTCTCTCTTTTAATGTAGAGTATTGTCACACCACTAAATTTCCCACTGAGGCCCCAAACTGTATCCTCCTGCATCAGCCTCCGGTGATGCTGGCATTCTCGGTGTGCACTGCTGTGCTCCACTGTTCTTTTTAAAAACAATAACCCTTCTCACTGGAGGAGACAGAATCTCCTCTTAATTTTCATTTACATTTTCCCAGTGGCTGATGATGTAGAAGATTTTTCATATGCATAGCCATTTAGTCATTTGCAGTTTTTGAGAAGTGTCTATTCAGATTCTTTGATTAACTTTAAATTTTTTAGTTAGCTTACTTCTCGGAGTTTCTCCTATAATCTCGATAACAATCTCTTCAGAGCAGAAGGAAAAAATATTTTTCCATTCTACGTTTTCTTTCCACGCTACTGATGGTTTCCTTTACAGCACAGATGTTCCTTAGTTTAATATAATTCTATTTGTTTTTGTTCTCTATACTTTTGGGGTCATACACAAAACAATATTACCTATACTAATGTCTTGATACATAACTCCTAAAAGAGGAAAAACATTTAAATAAATATACATGCATAAACATATGTATTATATTTGTATATATAATATATACATTTATACATATATGTTTGGTTGAATTTTGCCTATTGCCCAAATATATCTAATACATAGAATTTAGGAAATATAGACATACAAGTTTAAAAACATAGAAACAAACAAAGTACCTGTCACCTGAGGAATGGATGAAAAAGATGCGATATTTTTACACAATGGAGTATTACATAGCTACTAAGAATAATAAACTTGAAGCCTTCATATATAAGATGATGCAACTTGAAGATATACTCATAAGTGAAATAAACTAGAATCACGTGTGTAATATCATATAGTCTCTCTAGTATAAGAACTCAAAAGAAGAAATAAAAATGAAAAAGCATAAAACAGTTCAATGGAAAGCAGAACCTAAAGGTTAAACAATGAAGAGAGAATGAGGAGAAACGTTAGGAAATATAGCAGGGGCAGAACCATGCATTTATATACACAAGATGGTTAAGACAACAGTCCTGAAAATCTCCAACTGGCTTTTGACACTAGCAGTTAATTGATAGAATTTCACCCTGACTAACTATATATGCTGATATCTGTGAACTAAGCAATACACTGAGGATAGCAATGTGTAATACTAAAACCATGTTTGGAATACCTATCATCTTGGTCTTCCAAATGCATACTGCTTCTAATGTCATATTAATTATTGCTATACACTCTCTCAAGTAAATGTTTGTTTTTTAAAAAGGTAATAAAGGAATAAGAGACAAGAAAAATACCATACAATTGACTTCCTACAGTTTTGTATATGGTTGAATTTCTAAATTTTTGTGTAAAAATGTGTAAATGTTTTTATCATATTCTATAGGCATTTATTAGAATATAAATGATTGATAGAAAATACCAGTCCCATGTTAAGTCTAAGGCACTTGATATTCAGAAAGATAGTGATGTTAAGCTCAAGTTCCTATGTTATAGGGTAATAATATCACCAAGCTTCTCTTTTGGAGAGTTAGCAGCTTAAGTTTACAGACAAAAAAGAAAGAAAGAAAGAAAGAAAGAAAGAAAGAAAGAAAGAAAGAAAGAAAGAAAGAAAGAAAGAAAGAAAGAAAGGCTACAAGGATAGCCAATATTTTGGCCTTAGGCTTTCAAGGTCAGTGAGTACTCAGGACATAAGAGAAGCTGTACTGTAACATCCTACAACTCACTGGAGTCCCAAATTTTCTGCTTAAGGGGATTATAAGGCCACAGAGAAAAGGGATCAATGATACATAGTGGGTTTAAGGAGAGTCAGCTAGAGAGAAAACATTTTCTCAGGCTTTCACAGAGAGCAAATTGCTCAATCAATGACCGTGACTCATCCAGATGGCTGACACTGACAAAAGTTCTATAAAATGCTGCACATAGTTTCAGGGTAAATCTTGATGAGATTTAACTGAACTTGTCAGATACAAAGTTACATTTTGTCAGCTGGACATGGTGGTGCATGCTGTAATCCCAGCACTTCAGAGGCTGAGGTAGGAGGATTAATGTGAGTTTGAGACCAGCCTGGGCTACAAAAATGAGCTCAAGGCCAGCCTGAACTGTATAGTGAGACCCTGTCTCAAAAAAGACCAAAAAAAAAGTTACATTTTTTATATAGGGCATGCTTTAACTTGGTCTTTACCATTCAGCAGAAAAGTTTAATGACAAGGTATAAAAAATAAAGCCATATTAATATGCTGAGCTACAAAAGGCTCAAGCCAACAACTTCCAATGTTGCCAGTTCTGATGATAACCCAATACTATTATGGAATATTGGACTATACGTACAACTATTTTGTCTTAGTTCAATGAGAAGAAAGATTTGTACTAATAATGTTTAGATATGCTATTATGTCTGCATCTTGTACTTAAAACAACTACTATGAAGATACCAATATGCATTGTATTAACTATTGTGCCTGTCCTCCTAACCTGTTTTGAAACTATCTTATTGTTATATCTCATTAAAATTAATAAAATAAAAAAGAAACATGCAAACAGAAATAAATATCATTTAAATTCTTTAAAAATAATAGGTAAATATCATTTCATGTATATTATAGGCATATGTTAACATATCCTGCCTTATATGATTTTGAGTATAGTTTTGAGTATATTGTATTGTAGATACTTTATAGACAATTATTTATATTAATAAGTTAGGAGTGATGTTTTGAAATCTAAGTAGTCTGAATGTACAAAATGGGGTTTACAGTCTAATGAAAAACAGGTGGTGTGCAGTATTATACTCTAAGAATTTCTAGAGAAAATTTCTACAGAAACTTTCATTTTAAAGGAAAAAATTAGTCTTTAAACAGGTTAGTTAAGAGAGTTCCAATAATTAATATATCAAGCACCACTGTCTTCATAATAGTCATTCAAAGTACGAGATGTAGGCATGATATCTTCTCTTCTCCAAACAGTATTACCACAAGCCTCTTTTCAGTGAACTAGTTGTATACCTGTCTTAACTAGCTTGGGTATAAATGTATATTTTTCTTTTTCCATTCTTCTTTTCCCTTCCCCATCACAGTTTATATTTTCTTTTGAATGGTTTCTTCCCAGTTCACATTATCTTTTGAACACTTTGGATTTCAATTGCTCAGTTTCTCATACTAGTGAGACAATACTATGTTCACCCCTATAATTCTGATTTATTTCAATTGTGAGTATGGTCTCAAGTCGCATTCATTTTACCTATAAAAGTCTCCCACTTATCCTTCTTTCTATCTTTTTTTTTTGGGGGGGGGGGACTGGTGTTCGAACTCATGGCCATGCACTTGCCAGACAGGCACTTGTGCCACAGAACTATCTCCCCGGCCCCTCTCTTATCTTCCTTTATGGCTGAGTAGTGCTCCATTACATAAAAAGACATATCTTTTAAAATTATTCCTCAGTTGATGGGCCCTTGAGTTGTTTCCAAGGTTTAGCTATTGCAAACTGTGCTTCTATAAACAAGGGTGAATCTATGTCACTGTGGTATGATGTTTTTAATTCTTCTGGAAACATACCCAGAATCAGAATAACTGGGTTGAATGGGACTTCTAACCCTAGTTTTCTCAGGAGACTTCACACTGATTTCCCTAGAGGTTGTATCAGTCTACATACTCACCAACAGTGGAGAAGAGTTTCTTTTCCCCATCAGTCTCTTCAGCATTTGTTTCTAGTTGATTAGAACTAGAAACTATCATGAAGGATTTTGATAGTCATTCTTTCTCACTAGAGAAAGAATGTGTCATTTTAATTTACATCTTTGAATGACTAAAGATTAACATTTTTTTCATGTATCTACTTGCTATTTCTATTTTTTCATCTAAGAAATATATTCTTCTCAGATGCTCATTTTTGGACTGGGTCTTTGAATTTGGAAGGGTCTGATTTTTTTCAATTGCTCATATGGTCTAAATACAAGTTCTTTGCATGAGAGAGGGCTGCTATAATTTTTCCCCACTCTGTAGGCTGTCTTTTCTTTCTATTGATGATTTCTTTCACTGTGCAAAAGCTTTTTAATAAAGTGAGAACTCACTAGTTGATTCTTTATATTATTTGCCCTGCAGTCTGCCATTAGTTCATGAAGTTTCTGTGTAAACCTATATCTTCAAGATTTCTATTTTCTCTTCCAGGAAGTTTAGTGGGTTTTTTGTTTTTGTTTTTGTTTTTTTGTTGTTTTTTAATGATCACTTAGATCGTCGATCTGTTTTGACTTTAGTTTAGTGCATGGTGATAGACATGGATCTAGTTTTTGTCATTAGTATGTGGAAAGCAAGTTTTTCAGCACTATTTTTTTTGGGGTGGGGGGGACCGGGGTTTGAACTCACGACCTTGCACTTGCCCAGCAGGCACTTGTGCCTCGGAGCTATCTCCCCAGCCCCACAGCACTATTTATTAAAGAGACTCTTCCAGTGAACATGTTTGACTTCTTTGTCGAAGATAACGTAGCTGAGTGTGTTAGCCTTTGCGTCTGCATCTTTTATTCTGTTTCACTTATCCTTGGGCCTTTTTAATTTTGCCAATACCATGCTAATTTTACCACAGTTGCTTTGTAATATAATTGTGATGCCCCCAGACTTTCCTTTGTTGTCCAGAATTGCTTTAGGTATTCTAAATCTCTTCTGGTTCCAAAGGAATTTTAGAGTTGTTTTCTCTAGTTCTCTGAGGTGTCTTAGTGGTATTTTGATTGAAATTGCATTAAATCTGCATAGCAGTTTGGGGAAGATGGATAATCTCACTATGTCAGTTTTTCTGTCCATGAACAAGGAGTACCTTTCCATTTCTTGATAATTTCTTTGATCTTCTCTTTTAAGTCACTGCTATTTTCACTGTACACATCTTTTATATTCTTTGTTATCCTGATTACTAAGCACTTCAGTTTTTTTAGATACTACTGTGAAGGGTGTACTTGTCTTTATTTCTCTCTCTGTTACTTTCTTGTTCTCTATAGGAATATTATTAATTTTGAGTGTTGACTTTGTATCCCATTGTATTGCTGAATTTATATACTAAATCTATGTTTTTGAGGCTTTTGAAGTCTTTTTATATAAACTATCATGGTATCTAAAAATAGTAATTTAACTTCTTCCTCTCTTATCTATATTTTTATCTTTTTTTTCTTATCTAATTGCTCTGGCTAAGGTTTCCAAACTATATTGAATAAGAGCGATTATAGATGATATCCTTGTCTTCTTCCTTAGTGTGAAAGATTTCAGTTCTTACCCATTTAATATGATATTTCTTATATGTTTGTCACAAATGGTTTTTATAATATTGAATTAAAGGGCTGGGTAGATAGCTCAGTAGAATAAGTCCTTGCCTGGTAAATGAAAGGTCCTGTGTTCAATCCCTAATACTGCAATAAAAGAAAAAAAAAAGTTGAGGTAAAGATCATCTATTCCAATTTTCTGTATGGTTTTTTATTTAGAATTGGTGTTGGACTTTATCAAATGCTATTCATGAATATATTGAGATGATCATGTGATTTTTGTCTTTGGTTCTGTTAATATGTTATATTGCATTTATTGATTTGCACATGTTGAAATTCCTCTGTGTTCCCTGGGATGAATGCTCCTTGGCCATGATGTATAATCTTGACGATTTGCTTCATTATTTTTGCCTGTAGCTTAAGAATTTTTGTATCTAAATCCATTAGGGAAATTCACCTGTAGGTTTTTGTTTTTGTTGTTGTTTGCATTTTTCTCTAATTTGGGAATTAAGGTACACTTTTTTTTAACACCAAGAATGATTTTAGAAGTGCTGCTTCCCTTTCAGTTTCTTGAAGGAGTCTGAGCAATAGTGACACTAGTTCTTCTCTAAATTTCTTGTAAAATTCAAAAGGGAGTGAATCACAGGGAAGGTTTGTTTGTTGGTAAAATTTTCGTTATATTTCTTCTTTGGCTCATATCAGGTTAGAGTTTTGCATTCTTAAAATGTTTATTCTTTTTGTATAGGGTTTAGCTAAACAGTTCACACATGCAGTGATTACCCTTTCTCAGCCTCACCAGCACTGGGATTACAATTGTGCACCACCACATCTGATTTCTGGCATGTGGTAACAGGGACTGAATTTGGGATTGCCAATGTGTGCTTGTCAGGCTGGTGGCTATGCCGCTGAGCTATCTCCACAACCCAGTTATCTGGAATTTTTACATCTTCTTCACTTAGTTTGACAGTTTAGTTGATACTAGAAATTTGTCCATTTCTTCTGTGTTTCCCGCCTTTTTAGAGCATAGATTCTCATAGTAGATATTCACATTCTGGATTTCCGTGGGATCTGCTGTGAGTTCTCTTTTTTCATTCCTAATTATTTTTTTAAATTTTTTTTATTTTATTTATTATTTTTATTCTTGTTTCAGAACCTTTGTTTGTTTATTCACTCATTTTTATGGCCGGCTCAGCCCACCCCGAGGGCAGGGCTGGCGCAGCATGTGGTGCCGGGGATCGAACCGCAGTCCCTGAAGTCGCCCAAGCTTCCCCAAGCAGGCGCTTTAGACCACTGAGCCAACCCGCCGGGCCCAAATTTTATTTATTATTTTTATTCTTGTTTCAGAACCTTTGTTTGTTTATTCACTCATTTTTATGGCCGGCTCAGCCCTTCCCGAGGGCAGGGCTGGCGCAGCATGTGGTGCCGGGGATCAAACCGCAGTCCCTGAAGCCGCCCAAACTTCACCCAAGCAGGCGCTTTAGACCACTGAGCCATCCCGCCGGGCCCCTGTTCCTAATTATTTAAAATTGTGTTTTTCTTTCCTCTTTTTGATGCAGTTGTCAAATGTATTTATTATTTCAAGGAACCAACTTTTTGTTTTATTGATTCTTTGTATTATTTTCTTTGTCTCTATTGTATTAATTCCTGATCTTATCTTTGTAACTTCTTCCCTTGTACAAGCTTTTTGTCTGATTTGTTTTTGTTTTTCTAGAAGTCTGAGGTTCAGCATTAGGTTATTTGAACTTGTTCTGTTTTCCTGATACATGAGTCCATCCTTATAAATTTCCTCACAGACTGTTTTCATGGTACTGTAAACATTTTGGTATACTGTATTAAAACTAACATTTAATTGTATGTATGATTGAATTCTGTCTTTAATCACCTTTATAACACATTGGTTGTTTAGAAGGTTTTTTTTTTTTTTTTTTTTAACATTCCCACATCTTTATTTAGTTTTGTGTTTTTCTTTGCTGTTGGTTTCCAGTTTTATTACATTATGGTATGCTAGCATGCAAGGTATGCTTTCTTGTGTTCTACATTTACTTAAATATGTTTTTCAGCTATTACATAGTCTGTTTGGAAAACATCCCACGTGCAGCTGAGACAAATATGTATTCTGATGTTTTGGGGTAGAACACTCTGTAGACATCTACAAAGTCTATTTGTTCACAAGTTTGGGTTAATTTTTTAAATGTATTTGGTACGGGGCCCCACTGTACAGCTTGAACTTTAGTGATTCTCTTGTTTTCAGCCTCCTAAGTGCTAGAATTATAGGCATGCACCACCATACCTAGTCTCAGTGACCAACTCAGCATGCTCAGAGGCAGGCAGTCACAACATGTGTTGTTGTGGATGGAAAGCTTGGTTTAATACTAATATTTATTTTTTGATATTTTTGTCTAGCTTATATATCTATTTGTGAGAGTACGATATTAAAGTTCCCCTCTACAAATGCATTAGTGCTTATTTTGGTTTTCACATCTATTAATATTTGTTTTCTTTAGTTGGGTAAACATGTGTTTGGTGAATGAGTATTTACAATTGTTATCTTTTTTCTTGAAATTTTCCCTCCCTTAACAAGTATGTAGTGACCTTCTTTATCTCTCTCGATCAGTTTTAGCTTAATGTTTCCAGCAGTGCAATTTGTTGCAGCTAAATCCTGGAAAGAACCCAAATGCCCATCAACTGAAGAATGGATATAGAAGGTGTGGTATTTTAACACAATAGAGTATTATTCAGCTATTAAATAGGATATATTTGAATCTTTTGTTGGTAAATGGGCCCAAGTAGAGAAAATACATATTAAGTTAAATAAATCAGACCCACATGTGCAAACATCATACTGTCTCCTTAGTGTGACGACCTGAAAAAGGAAAATGGATTCTGAGAAAAGGGAAGGAACTTACTCAAAAGGAAAGAGTTGAGGAGAAAGACAGGAGAGAGAGCAGGGAAGAGACATTTATCTATGTATGTAAACAGGATGATTTTGTCAACTCTACTTTGCATTTCTTCTGGTCTATGGAAAGAAGCAGTTAATGCTTTAATTTCATTCATCTCCTTTTTCAATTGTTTATACTTTTTCTCGTTTTAATTTCTTATACTGTTCTTTCTTCTGTGCTTTCTTCCTCCAATCGTACATATGTAAATCTGGTAATATGGATAAGTGTTTGGAAGACAACACCATATATTATAACAAATACTGTGAAATTTATATTTCTCTGTTAGGTGAAATTCTGTATCACTTGTAGATTTTTCTGTTTTAATTCTAATTTGTACTGTCTTTAAAAAGAAGTAAAAGATTTAAAAATACATATATTTTACAGCTGCATTACTTTGTAATCTTTAATTCAAAGTTAGACATAGCTGGTGTTCAATAAATATTTATTGAGTGAATGGTAAAGGATGATTAAATCTGTAAGTACCTTTCCTGTTTACTTAACTTAAAATTTTTGTCTTTATGTGCTGTAGTAAAAAAAAAAAAATGGAATGTACAAAGTCAGCTGAGGAATCATATAATGTAATTCTTCCTATATACAGAGCATTTAGTGTAAAGCTTAAAACCAAATGAGCTTGAGATGATTGCCAACACAGTTGTTTTCATTTCTTCATCAGTGATAGAAGGTGAGAGCTATGCAACGTATTCTAGGAACACATGGTGCAATTTTTAAACTATTTTAGTATTCCAGTTTTCACTCATGCCTTCTTTGGCTTAAGAACTTTTACAGACTGCAATCCCTACGGCATCCTGAATACCTTTTTCTTAAATCTTGATCAGGAATGATTGTTGTGGTAATGCAAGTGATTTGGATTGAAACTCTACATAGTTTGTCTTTTTTGTTTGTTTTATTTTGTTTTGTTTTGTTTTTGGCTTTGAGGATCAAGCTCAGCACCTTATGTTTGCCAGGCAAGTACTCATGCCACTGAGCTATCTCCCCAGCCCTGAAACTTTACGTAGTCTGAAGCAAAATATTATTCAGCTCAAGGGTAGCCAGTCAGAAGATTTTCCACAGGAAGAATTTAGTAGCTTGGGGTCATGACTGCCAATGGAGAGGACATAATGCCACAATTCTACTCCATTCATCTGCCTTATAAAAGATTTGTTCTTAATGTTTTTCACTCAAGAAGGAGATGAGCATATTATTTCTCCCAAGGACCTCTCAGTTGATGTCTCTTTATCTTGCTTTAGTCAAGCTGGCTGAACTCTGCAACACTGTCAGAAACATTTTATATTAATTTGTGTACTGACATTACAGAAGTCTGTCATTTTCTGTGCCCTGGCACACAGGTAGAATCTGCATGGTAATGAAAAACAAACACTGTTTATAATTCCCACAAAATCTTGTGGTCTCGATTTACTATGGTATTCCCTTACTCAGGTTAGCAAAAAAACATATTCTGAGAAAACTGTTAAAAATATACTTTTCATTTTGAAACAAATATTATAGAAGGAAGCAAGTTGTAGTAAAATGACAGACTCAAAAGCTATTATATTGAAAAGATAAAGCGAACATTCAAAAGCAATCTGTAGACTCTTAGGGGAAGAGGACCTCGCAGGACCCATGGAATGAGGCCACCCTCCTCCTCCACACAGTGCTTGTGTCCCTCCACCCTGCTGCCTTCCTGTTTGGTTCTTCCCAGTCTCCCTGTGCTCCACCTTTCTCATCTCTTAGAGATAGAGGGCTGATGGCTGGGAACTGGTCCACTCCCCCTCACCACGAACATTTCCAAGAATCTCGTTAAAGCAGCCCTAAAGCTTAACAAGTGTAAGTAAAATAAATCATTTGTACTCCAAATTATTTTGAGGAGGCAACTATTCATGCTGAACTGTTCAGCAGCATACTTGCAATGAGTACGTACTGTGCAAGCATTTTTCTAAGTACTCTATCAATAAGTCACTCACCACCACCGCAGACAAAACACAAAACGAGACTAACGTGGTAAACCGTGCATGAAAATGTGCATGCATGTGTGTATTCATACATGTGAATTTGTATGTACCTGTATTTTTTTATTATATAAAAAAATATATATATATATATATATATATATATATATATATATGTATATATTTTGTCTTTTTGAGACAGGGTCTCGCTATGCAGTTGAGGCTGGCCTTGAGCTCACTTTTGTAGCCCAGGCTGGTCTCGAACTCGCATCAATCCTCCTGCCTCAGCCTCCCGAGTGCTGGGATTACAGGCGTGAGCCACCGCTCCCGGCTTATAAAATATATTTTAATGAACCAGGGAGATAGCTCAGCCAAATACGTGCTTGCCTGACAAGCACAAGGTCCTGATTTCAATTCCTGGTACCGAGATATACATAGAGAGATAGAGAGATATATATATAGATAGAGATATTATAACTACAAAAAAAAATGCATAGATATTAAATCACAACTAAAATTAAACTCTTGTAAGCTAATTACAAAAAATGCTTTCAAAAACAGAAATACAAATCAACAAATATTAGTATGAAATTCAGGCATAGTCTAAAAGAAATGAAGTGAACTAGTGGGAACTACATGGAGGATGTTTTGAATTTTGAAAATTGAAGTTAGAAAATAATTAAGAAAGCCCTAGATGCCACTCCATAGTGTTACAATTCTCTTATAGCTCAGCCATATAACTTAGTGTTTTTAAACCTGATTTAAAACTGATCAAGACAGTTTTAAAAATATGACTGCCCCATTTCCACTCCTAAAAATACTTCATTCATACACTCAGGAAGAGTGTTGTTTTTTATTAAAAAATTTCATAAGTATTTCTAATGTCTGGCATTGTTTGGGAAGCATTCAACTGAGGATATTTTTCTCTGTTGTATTGTTCTCCTATAATTTTTTCAAAGCATTTTCATAATGGCATTACATAATTTGGATTTATCATCCTATGTACATATGTTTTCCTAAGGACAGAGCTGAGTATTTCTAATTATTTTGTCCCTAGAGTATCCATCAGTTTTTAGTATACAGTATTTAAAAATAAGTTGAATTAAATTTCTGTCACTGTTCATTTTGGTGTGTCTTGATATCCTCTGTTCTTTTATCATTTGGTCCCGGTCCGTGTATTAAGAACAATATTCAGCTGTTGAAACAGCTAACCAGGAAGGGGTTCAGGGTGAAGTGTGTTACTCACTGATCTGCCACTTACAGGACTTCAGTGAAGAACCACAGTAGCCTGACTTTTGGAAGACTTAATAAAATCTAGGTAATTGATTTATTTCCTTTTCTGACCAAAAACAATTACATTTGGGAACACTAGTACTTATGGGAAGAGAGTAATTAGAAGTGAGAGTTTTGGAAAGTGTTGAATGTGTGGTTATTACCGTCAAAGTTTGTGCAGGCAAAGTCTTTGTATCAAACACACGCACACTAAAAACTCACAACTCAGAGACTGTCCAAATTATAGCTAATAGAATATCCCTTACACAACAGCAAAGAATTTGTGGCTGTTTTATAACATGAGCATTTTGTAACCAAAAGCATTTTAATACAATTATATTATCCGGTTTAGTCAAATCTAAACACAGCAAAATAATATTAGAATTCCAAAATTATTCAAGAATGTTTTCACGCCATAGACTATTGAAACATTATTCTGTCAATTTTGTGAGTTTTAAAATATCTTCCAAAATATATACGTATATATTTCTAACATGTAAATCATATTACCCAGTATATTTAGAATCTTCACAGTAAATTCCAAATTCCATTAACAGCCTTAAGAAAGGCTGTTACAACAAAATGTATTGAAATTACATCTAAAAATATCTTTAATTGTGTAATTTTGATAAGACAAAAAATATTACAGAAACTAAACATGCAAGATTGAAGTGTTTTCAAGGTGGATAATTGGAATTGTATTGCACAGGGTCTACCTGCATTTTACAAAGTACAAGCTAGAGGTAGACTAATCAAGAGAATGATTCAAACAAACATCAGTACATTTCATTTTTTTCAACATAAAACTTGTCACTAGAAGAATGGGAAGAGTAGCAATTTTGAATATGCTTACCTCAATTCAAGTCTGGCTTAGGGAATGTAGCATTTCTTTGATTTTTAATTGTTCTTGCATTACTTGCAAATGTGACCACATGACTACAGTTTATGCTATTATGTTGTCAGTCTTCTGATAATGGGAAGGAATGTTTGTTTAGACTGTGTAGCTCTTCACTTTAATTCACTCTGGCTCCAGTGTGACATGTTAAAACCGCTATCAATGGAAAATCCAAATTTCCCAGAAAGACTTAAAACAAAAGCCACCCCTGTGAACCAAAATTATCTCCTATTGAGGCTAATTACCTTAGTTCTCTTAGGGAAGGATGGCTGCAGGGGGTCCACTCCCTCAGAAGCTCTTGGAAAGAGCCTTTCATTGATACACAGTCTTATATTTGCTGATGACTCTTGCCTGTTTATAGTACTGGGATAGGTGAGAACAGACACACACACACACAACCAGAAATGACATATTGAGCCATAAAAAAACTATATAATACACACAAAAGTCCTCTAATTACAAAACCTATACTTAGAGAATTCATTCCAGAAAAAAGTTTCATTTTTAAAGAAAAAGTGAATGTCTTAATACATAAGCTCAAAGCAAGAATTACTAAATAAAAGAATTTATCAGTTTCAAAGCACAGAGAGCAAAACCTTATATGACTTAGATGGTAGTGCTCTCTTCCTTTTTCCTATTGTTTGGAGCATATGTGACTCAATCCTCTAAAAACCAGTTCTACAGGCACATCATTTTCTGTATAAAATAATAGTTGTAAATGATAAAGCAACCACAGTGTGAAAAATAGAGACCCAGTATTATTCTTAACTACGAATTTCAACCAGCTAGTTCATAGTTCTGTAAAATCTATGTAGTTTACTTGAGGTAAACTACTATTGAAATCAACATTCAGTGGGGTTCTAAATGAATTATTTCTGAAACTTGGACACATGTTCAGTCTTCACTGGACATCATATCTACTGTACGTAAGTTGCTGCAAATTGGGCAAACAATGTGCTGAATATTTCCACTAAGACCTCAAATATCACATTTAATACCAAAGTCTGTGGTTTTTATTTGTTTGTCAAGGTTTGCCTTGTATTTTCATGATTCATCTTGTAATTTTAATTATTTAATAATTGGTATTTATTTTATAAATAGTTTATCTCTACACCACTTTTCTGTATTCAAAACACTGATAAGTTCTCTCCAGTAGAGCCCATTGTGATATTAGCTTTCACTTAGTGCATATAGAATTGTAGAACCCATGCATATGCATGGGGAATGAACTCGAGTGGCTGTACAGGTTACCAGGATAATTTACACAATGCAGCGTAGGTACAAATTAATTTTAACATACAGTTTTAGCAGAAATAAAAATTAAATTTCCTTTCAGAGAATTCAGCGATACCAGTTTAAGGGAAAATACTAACACAGAGGCTCTGTCAGCAAGGTATTGTTGATGTGCATTTTTATCCCTCATATTCTACTTCAGTGACATGTCGACCATTACCTGATTTTGGCATTAAAGTATATAATTGTAGTAAAAATAATTAAGGCAAATTTAAAGATTGGTTGTGATATGAAGAAGCAAAATTTCGACGTTTGTTATTATTTAGGTCTGGAATGTCTCCCCACAGTGTCTTGTGTTCCAAGGTAGGAATTGCCTTTTGGAAGGCAATTGGATGTGGCTACACTCAGCAGTGGTTTTGATCCACTGATGTGTTCATGGCTCAGTATGTCATCACCACAGTGGGGGGACCTGGTCAGAAGAGGCAAGTCCCCCTGGGGGAAGGTCTGGAAGGGCGTGTCTCTTTGCCTGGCTCCCTACTTCTCTTTTTTGCTGTATCTTTTTGTCATGAAGTGAGCACCTTTCTCACGGAAGGCTTTTCTACATCGCTGTTTCTGTCTCAGAACCAGCCAAGCCTGGACCGCATCCATGAGCCTAAATAAACTTTCCCTCTTTTACTAGTATATGTTGGATACTTGTTCCAGCCACTGAAAAAATGACCACTGGAAAAGTGACCAAAGGAACAGAGGCAATGGATTTTTTGAAGAATTTCTAACATTAAATTAAAATCCTTTGAATGAATTAAGAAAATTATAAGTCTGTAGCATGCACAACTGATAGAAGTACAACAGATTAATAATCAAATATACAAGTAGAAACAATAATCCTTCATCATAAAGTTTGTGAATTCAAGTTCTCAAAATGTCTACCATACTTCTCCTAAATTTGTTCTTTAAATATGGAAAAGCATAATCCACAAAAGTTCTAAGTAAAGTTAACCTCTGTCTCAGTAAAAACTACACTGAAATTCATCTTTGACTTATTCTCCTGTCTTACGTTCTACAACCACTCATCAGTGCAGGTTTCCATAAGGAATTTCTTTTAGAAATATTACCTGCTAAGAAGGTCTTCATGTGAAGAGGGTAAGTTTACCACAGCACTATGAGAAGTGAGATTCTGATGGACATTCTTTGCATCTTGATGCTACAAAATGTGTAAGCTCAAAAGTTATACGGATACATGCCTTAATTTTTCAATCATCGGATAAAGGGTCAGCAAAGAAACGATCTTTTACATCTATCAGTGCATAGCATTTACTCCAAACATTAGTTGTTTAAAAATTTAATATAAAACTACCTAGGTTTTATGGAGTCTAAATTTTAAGAACGACTTACACAGGTATTCTGTTGTGTAGTTTTAGGAGTTTCTCATGAGATCTTTTACCAAGATTTCCATTGGGGCTATTGTCATCTCAATGCATGATGTAGCCTGGAAATTTTGTTTTCAGGATTTATCTTCCAAATTAGAACTCATTACTGGTAGGCCTCCTTGTCATGTTGAACTTCTCCATGGGCAATTTAAGTACCCTTGCTAATTGATTAGCATCCACACAGAATGACTGACCCAAGAGGGAAGAAAGCAAAAGCCTCCCACATTTATTGTGATTAAGTCAGGTTAGAAGTCACACAGTCATTTCCCTAATACACTTTTGGTCGTACAGGTGAACTCTATTCAGATTGAGAAGAGGCTAAGCAGTTTGAAAACCAGAAGGTTAGCATCATCAGGGACCATAGAGACAGACTGCCATATCTTGCTAGTTTTACAATTTCTTCAAGTAGAGGATCCAAGACAGAGTTTAGAGAAAGGTATTTGAAAACCTGTTTGTGGCTCCAAATGTAAGCCACATTCTCCCATTTTAATAACTTATCTGATATTTCCTATCTATTTCTTAAATAGCTTTTCTAAGAAACATTCAAAATATTTCTCAGAAACCAATTAATTTTATCTTTGGCACTGATCAGTAGACTGGGCAGAAATCCTATGTACTTTATGATCCAAGAGCTGTAATCTTGTAAATTTCTGAATATTACTCGTTTTCGCATTCCACAGTTCAACCAAGTCTCTATAAGTCCAGCCCAACGTCAAGGAAATGGGAATTCAACTCTGTCTCTCAGTAAGAGACACAGCAGAGTTTTCAGCCATCACTAACGTGTCTTATGTGATTAACATAAGAGTTTTAATAAAGATTTAAGAAAAATATCCTGCAAAACAGAGATAGCATTTTTTTTTTTTTTTTGTCTTTTTGAGACAGGGTCTCGCTATGCAGTTGAGGCTGGCCTTGAGCTCACTTTTGTAGCCCAGACTGGTCTCGAACTCGCACCAATTCTCCTGCCTCAGCCTCCCGAGCGCTGGGATTACAGGCGTGAGCCACCACACCCGGCTTTTTTTTTTTTTTTTTTTAACATTTATTGATCATCCAGCTCCTTTACCATCCCTGCTACTTTCCACACTATCCTAATGAGTATGCTTCATTATTTGAGTTTGCTTTCCTCTACTCTGTTCTACACCAATACTTCTGTGGGACTAACCCTCCCAAAACACTGAACTTTTAGGTTTGTCTCTTCAAGGTTTAATGGACAGAAACTAATTTTACTATTAAGTAGTACAAAGAAATTACTGAATTACATTTAGTCTTCCAAATTTATCAAACCTGTGCTTCTTTGTTATGCTTTTATCACTATTTTGGAAGTCTTCCTCCATATTTGAGCAAGCTGGCATTTCATTTGACTCTCTAATAAGTTCTTGGTCATTACCAACTTCTTAGTCTGGTCTCACTATCTTTTCTCAGTCTGTAGATTGCAATAACCTTCCTCCATCCTGATAAATCACTCCTTATCTGCGAAGTCTTTCTAAACACTTCAGAATGTACCATAGTTCTCTCTTCTGAAGTTTCCACGTGCCATGTTCCCAACAACTATGCTCAATATTTAATTCTGTATTGTTATTTTAAAAAACATTATTTATAATAACATAAGCTTTTCTATTAACAGAGTTGAAGGACCTTCATAATAGGTGCCTCTTATTTTATGCTTTATACTTAGTTCAGTTTTTGCTGCATAGTAGAGGATAAGTATGTCTTGAACTGAGTTGACTGTATACTATTCTTTGCTACATTTTATATCCAGCTCTAGTATCCATACATAGTTTATGGTGGATATGATATTCATAGAATTATTTTATACTATTTCTTATTTATAAATTGTCAAGTTATAATGTTTGCACTAAGTATGTCTTTGTTGGAATAAACATTATTGACACAATAGTAAAACATAAATATAAATAATGTGTAGACAATTGTAGTGGTTGACACATTGTGTCAGTTTGGCTGAATCACCTCTGGAGTTCCAGACCCTGGGCCTTGGGGCCTGCCCCAGAGTGACTGGCAAAAAAAAAAAAGGACAAATAAAGTGTCATCATTCCACTTCCTCAGAGGAGCTTTAGTCTTCACCATCATCTCGGACTTCATCTCCTGGCTTCCAGTGCAGACTCTTCAGCCTTGGGCTTTGATCTTTCAGCTTTCCATTGCAGATTCTTCAGCCTTCCATCACAAATGGATAGAGACTTGCAGAACACTGCAGTGAGTTCCAGACCTTGAGACTGAACCCTTCAGTCTTGGGGGCACAGACGCCCTCTGTACACCTCATCCGACTCTGTGGCTGACTGTCATAAGCCAATCTCGTAATTTCTGGTAGGTTTGTACATCTTGTGTTATATCTGTTCTTGGTATTATATCTGTTGCTCTAGTAAAACTTTGACTAACACAATAATAATTCAATGAAGTAAAATATTTTTGTTCATATAATTTTTCTGTTAGTTTAAATGTATCCAAAGGCAATATTGATTTATAATTTTCATTTTTTATTGCTACTAAATGAGCAAAATTGAATTTTGCAAACCTTTTTTACTTAGAACCCTACCATTCTAATCCACTTAGTACTGCTACAGAGATGTTTCAGAGGTGAAAACTACAATAAGTTGAAAAATGTGTGAAAGTAATAAATAATATTAAGTGGAATTAATAAATAAAATTTTAATAAAGGAAAAGACAAAGGAAGAGAATTTTCAAAAATAAGTATAGATCAATGGAAAACTTAAACAAATATATTTTCATCTTGAAATATATTTTTAAATCTTTCTATGTAAGTCAATTTCTTGGTATTTTGTGTTATACTATTAAGATTATAATTATTTAGTTCCATAAATTGTTTGCCAAGTAACCTTGTATTGACACTTTTTATAGAAATCATGATTCTTTTCATAGATATTATTGTAGCAATTTTTTGCACAAACACTTTTTCTCCCAGGAATTAGCAATGTTCTTTGCTCGCAAATCTTCAAACAAGGAGCATGATTTTGTACTTGGCACATCATAAATAGCTATGCTGGCTGCCAAATTTCCCACTGACTGGGTTTATGCTAACTTAGTAATCTGTTTTAGTTAACTAAACCACAACTTTGAGTCATCATTCTTTTGAGAGACAGCAGCTGTAATGGAGGAAGTGATGTGCCAAAATTTAAAAAGATGATGTCACCCTTTTTTTAATGCATTAGCTTCTTAGCTTTCTATGTAAAATTTGACTGTATTAGATTTCATTTTCACTGAGGTAGCTAATTTGAAATTGCAGTCAGGGCTAAATATGAAGAGTGAAAATTACAAATAGTAATCAAGACAAATTGTAGCAGTCATATGAACTCTTTCATTATGTGAAAGAATATTTAACTCATGCTTTATACTACACTGACTTATCTGTGAAAACGACTACTCAGTCTCACTGAAGAACTTCAAAAACCATGAAGTAAAACATTCACTCATTAAATATCCCACTTTGATTATGCAGCATCAGTAATTGCTACTGGAGATTAATTTACATATACATTGTCTTCTCTGAAATTAAGTTGTATTTTTACTATGTTTTGCCAAAACTATTGGGAAATAGTGCATAATCAATAACAGAGACTGGGTTTATTATCAAAAAATCATTCATTCTAAATATATTTTAAGGCATAATGCTTTCATTCATACAAGTTGTAAAAAGTATTAAATTGATTGAACAGAAATGAATTATGTAAAGATGCAATAATTTAAATTTCCTTTAAAATTAAAAGTAAATATCTCCTAATTTGGTTATTATTACAGAAACTTCATCTACCATGCATTTATATAAAACATTAACAATTCCCTTGACATAGCACATAATCAATAGCAGAAAGTCTCCACAGGAAAAGCACAGGGACAAGCCTGAAGCTTTTTAATACAGTATGTGTGTTCATTTCAACCCAATACACATAGCATTTTTTTGAGAAAGAAGATTATTATTTATTGAAAGTTATGAACTGAAAGTAACACATTTTTCACCATGACACAGTAAAGACTTGAGAAAAAGTGACCTTTTGTCTCTAACTCAAATTTCTGTGTCTTACACTACACATACAATTACAACAGTAGTAAATACTGCTAAAAATGCAAAGTATCCTGCATGGACATTTAACACATCCTACAACAGTAGTGGCCACCAGTAGATGCCATTTATACTGTAAGTATAGTACAGTGATAAAATGAATCTCTAAGATATGAATAGTGTATGCCAAAATGTATGCATGGCCTGTTTTCTTCTTTTGTCCTTCTCTCCAATGAATTAAAGGCAGAACTACTGAGGGACTTGATAGGTACAAAAAGAAAGCCAGAGACAAAAAATATGAAATACTCAAAAGTTATAGGGATCTAACTTTATAATTTTTCTCTCGTGTTTTGCCAATGGTATGACTGGGAGCAGATTTGAATCATAGCTACTCAAGATGTAGTGAACTGATTAATTATTTAACTGGTACATGATTCAGTAAGGCCTCACTCAACTTGAAAAGCAGAAAAATCCATCAGTAGAGAAGCACTATATGATTTCAATATAAAAGCAGTGCACTGAACTGTCATGGCTGCCCTCCGATGCAAACAGCACAGCATGTAACGGTGAATGCTCTGGATCTCAGTGAATACCAGGGCTATAAAAGTAATACACACGTAGCAGTCTAGCTCGAATTCTATGCAGAAGTAAGTGAAAGCAAAGCTGACAAATGTGTCTGTCTTCTGTACTAGTGCTACCTCAAAGTCCAGAATCGTGTCTGGCCTGCAGAGGTACCCATAAATGTCAAATGAGGGAAAGAAAGGAATATGCTTCCAGCCTTACTCTACCATGTCCCAGTTAAATAATGAATCTGTCCACCACATCTTGAGCAACTATGATTCAAATCAGTCATACCATTGAGCAGATGACAGGAGAAAAATTATAAAGTTAGATCCATGCAACTTTTTAATATTTCACATTATGCTGGATGAGACAGATGCAGATGTTGTTTCTTCCTTTTTTTTTCCTTAATCCACTTTAAAACCAGACAAGTGAAACAACCTTTGCATCTTCCAAAAGATTAGTTGGATTGAAAATTATGATGAACTCATTCTAAAGACCATCATGTGTCAGGGCCTAACTCTTTGACAATTTGGAGATGTAAATTTAAACTCACGATCTCAGATAATTCTGTATTCCATTCAGATGACTGATTTTTTTTTTCAAAGACAAGAATGGATGTCCTACCTTGAAGGTCTAAAAAAATTAGACTATTAGAGGTGAAGGAGATGTCTCTCTTTACCACCTATTTATAGGAGAGTAGGAATACTTTGAGATTTGCTTATGGAAATGTTGAAAGCCTTAGGCTGTGAATTGATGGAGTGTGGTGATGCAGAAGAAAAGATGGTGTAGCTAAATTACGAGGCTTTCCCAGTCCAAGTACCACTGATTAACAGTTTATGATCTGCCCACCAAGTGGCTAGATATAGTCTATGTGACCTTCACCACACACTGTGTTATTGGCATTCGGACACCTTTTTGACACGGTGGGGGGTATTCATGACACTATCAATGTAATATCCCTGGTTTAGATCACAAACATCACTCATTAACCTCAGGGCAGAAATTTAACATAACCAAATAGCCTTTTGCCACCTCATTCAAGTTGCCAGAGCACTTTCCAGGTTATAGGTAAGAAAATACGATGTAAACAATGCACAGGGAAGTTCTCATGGTTTCTTGGGGATCTTCTCTGTTTTCAGAGACTCCAATGTGTCATGGTTTCTAAATTAGTGACATTTGAAATGTTGTACTAATTGTAAAGGAATTATATGCTTTGAAATGTGTTTTTTCTAGTCTTTTTTTTTTTAAAAAAGCATATTAAAAAAGTTTTTAAAAAGCTTATTAACGTTTCTAAGCATGGCAGAGAAAACTGCAGGAATGAAGCACCTCTTTATTTTATCTCTGGTTCTTTAGAAGTTCTGTACTAAAAATCAGTGCAAACATAATGTTCTCTATTTTAGTTATGTCTTTCTTTTGGGGGGTCCGTACCACCTTCTTTGTAGTTTTCAAAGGTTTTGATTAGGTTTTTCAGTAATTACCTGGGGAATTTAGGAGACATAGAGCTGTTTATGCTTCCCTAACTTCTGATAAGCTGGGTCAGGGCTAGAAATATCAGGACTTTATTCACTGCCTTCCTGATAGCAAGATGCTAATTGTGTCTTTAAGCAGTTAAAGAACAAAGTAGCAAGAATTGCTAATCTTAGATTTTAGTATTTTAAGACACTATTCTATCTCTTTTGCCTAGATAAAAAGAAAGTAGAACCTGCTATTTTAGTAAAGCTTGTCTCCTTCAACTTTTATGGAACTTAGCTTAGAAGAAAGAGCTCACACTGTTTTCTTAACAGCTCTTCTGTTAGGTCCGGGAGACATCGGGAGAAGGATGAGCCAAGAGTCGGTGCCTCAAAGTGTTATAGAGCTCTTTTATTAAATAAACTGTGCCGGCACAGGGCCACCCCTCGGAAGAGTGACCCCGAGCGGCTGTGTGAGTGGGTTTTTATAGGGTGCTTATGCTAATGAGGGGTTTAGCAAGCGTCTTTTACAGAAGCCAATAGCGTAGGTTAGTCGGGGGCTCTTTACAGTGATTGGGAATCTTAGGTCTAGGTTATAGTCCAATGGGAATGGTTCTGGTAACATTTGCACAGCCAAAGGGAGTACATTGACCCCCCTGGCCAAGGGGAGTTTCAACACCCAGGTGACTTTCGGGGTAATAGAAACCTAAGTTACAGATAATAGAAGGGTAGTATCGAGGTGGGTCAGCCCTTACACTTCACTGCATGAATTTATGTTTGAAGAACAACATTCTCTTTTATAGAGTGAGAAACGAGATCACATTGTGGATCACAAGCAAGCATAATTATCTTTTATCATAACTTTAATCATTAAAGAAGTATCTTGTTTTGGGGCATATTCAGAAATAACATTCATCATGCTCATTATATATCGTAACTTAGCATAATAAGATTACTTAAGTGCTGGTGAATCACAGAGTGACAATTCTATTTTCTTTCAAAGTAGATGGTAGCAAGATAATAGAAATCAGCCCTTCTATAAGCAAGGGACAAAACGGTAGAAATGAGCCGCACCAACAAACCTAAGGCAGCATATAGAAACTCCAGGCACAGGCCACATTCTCTACTGAGGCCCCTCTCCTGCCCCTCCTGCAGAGCCAGGGACAGGCCTGTTGGCATGGACCTCTCGTAGACCTGTCTAGCTCCTCCCATGGCCATGAGATCTTCCAAGGCTCCATCTAAGAGTTTCTTAGGTGGAACCTAGAGCAACTTAAGAAAGCTGAATGTCAAAGTGTCCCTCTGCCTGATTATAAGGAGCCACACAATTAATCAATTAATTCTGATGTTGGTCATGGTATAGAATGCTGCAGTTCAGTCTAGGAAACTGGCTTTCTGTAAGAATTTTAATGGAAATGCACAGAGACACACACATACGTATGTAGCATAGCTAACTGTACTACTAATTTCTATTGGCTTATCTAAAGAACAGTTAATGCTTAATTGTTTGATCAGTCTTGCATAGCTGTATCTGACAATCTGAGCGGCTTCTTTGAAAATAACAATATATAATAGAACAACTATTGCTAATTTGCTATCATCTTGTTTTCAAACTCTGTACTGTTGTTACTGTTTTTTTTCTTTATTTTTGTTTTTTATTCTCTTTAAAATTAAACAAAAAGAATTTCAATTTCAAATAGAAAAAAAAAAAAGTCTCTGTGCCTCAGTTCTCATGACAGACCAGTTACAGTCAGTAAGCTGACCACATTTTTTTTCTGCACATGAAAGTTGTGCCATGGATAAATTTGTGTAAGATATATAGTGTGGATAAATCCACTGCAAGAGTAATATAACTGTTAGCGTCAGTCTGAGTTCAAGGGTACACTGAGCTTTTCTCCTCTTTGCATTTTTTCATTCCCAGTATATTCCTTGCGGCTCACACATTCTCACTGAAGAACCCTAACTTCTTCATGCCTGTATCCACTGTGTTTCTCTGTAGTTCAATAGTCATAGCAGATAACTAACGTCACCAGTCTACCATCTTAGGCCTTTTAGTGAGCAATACTGTTGAAATGTCATACCCACACTTGAAAATAGGCTCTAGACATAGGATAAATCTCTTTAAGGAATGTTTTCTTCCTCCCTTACATTTTGTTACTGAAGTTCCAGATGTCTCACAGGATTACATGAGTTTCCTCTTTGATCAATTATGCCAAACTGGTTCTTTCAGACTCCTGGAAGGATGATCTAATTCTCTGAGTTTCCTGGTGTTTCTCTCTGTACTGGTTGATACATCGTGTCAACTTTAGAAGTTTAGAGGTTTAGGATGACCCAGCAGAGAAGCAAGGTTCTTACTCTATGAAAGTTCTCATCCTCCACAAGAGGAGGGCATGGACATCGCATGAGTTTTACACCTCCACCCCCAGGTAGCCTGCTGACAATCTAAGGAAGGGAGAGACCTGCTGGGAGTCACAGCTGCTTCCCTGCCTTTGCTTTTTGCTGTTTTCTACTTTCAGGAATGACTACTCTCTTCCATGTGTTGCTCTGCCTTGGAGTCAGCCAAGAATGGGTTAAAACCTCCACTAACTGTAAGCTAAAAAACCTTTCTTCCCTTAATTTTGGGTGTTGTGCATTTTGTCTTAATAGTGAGAAGAGGGTAATTTAGACACTCAAGAAATCTGGTGCATGCGCTCCCAAGCCTGAGTTGGACAGCATGAGAGTAGAGCCTAAAAGAACTCACCTCAAAATATAACATACCCTCTGCATGCAACTTAACCAGCAGCATAAGATAAAACTCAGATACCTGGTCACTTGTTTCTGTGTGGGTTTCTGTCTCTCTGAAGTTTCTTGGAAGTTCTTTTTGCCATTTTACAGTGTGAGTTCCTGCACTTAGGCATCTTATAATTACTTCCCAAATCTTCCTTGCTTTTGTGTGCCATGTTCTCATTCAATCCTCATGATAACCAGACTCTTATTTTACATACTTTAAGCTAAGCGCTGTGCTAGATGTTGCGATTTCTTCCTTAAATGCAAGTATTTAGTAAGTCCACATGGGAGGTGAACAGAAGACACTAAATCTCTCAAAGACATTTTCGTCTCACTGAGTTAACGTAACACCCACAAATGAATTCTTCGACTGGCCCAGTAGTTAGCGACCACTGGACATCTTTAAGTAAATCTGCCAGTGGTTTTTCTTACAAAATTTGAGATAATGACCCCAAGTATCTCACTGGTTTGGCTCAAAGCTGTTAACAACTTACCAAATTTTTATAACCACTGGATCGAACTGAAGTCTGCGATCTCTAAGCCTACCTGGACTGTCTCCGGCTTCTATTCAGCCAACATTCAGAGACACCATGAAATAAGCAAAGGTTGAAATATGCATGGTATCTATTGCCTCCTGAATTATCAACTAATGGTAGCATAGTTGACATAGCAAAATTAATTTTACTTAAGAAATCAAAGAAAATGGGAACTGAGGTCTGAGAGATGAAAAATGAATGCTTTATCAGCTTAAGTACTCAGCAACCAACTCCCCTGCTTCTTAAGTACGATGTCATCTAAGTAATGTATTGCTGGGTTTTGGTGTTGCATTACATGCCTACAGATCCTGTCATAATTAACAATCTCTGAGAAACCTAAAAGCTGTTAGTGGTCATCCAAATGCTTTCAAAATGAACTAGACTCAATAAAATGGATTTGGTAAGGGTCACTGAATTAATAAAAAACGACCTGTAACATGGTTATCACATATAGGTGTTTAAAATAAGACATAGTGGAGACAGTCTTCAATCATTAATGTACTTGAGGCTTCTTTCTTTATTTCTAGCTGAATGAATCTTCGGTAATTGTGATCATTCTTGAGAATAAGAAATAGCATGCTTTTACAGCCATAGCATCACTCTAATTTAACCACTCTGTATTTGGAGACTTCTGAAGTTAAGAAATCTTAGATGCCAAGGCAGGGAAAGAAATCAACCTAGGTAATGCACTATGTAGGTAGGCACCGAGGTGGTGCTCCTCAGATGTACCCAGGAAACACAGTAAGATGCCATAACTTGGAAAGGGGCATCATGCGGAATGACCAGCTTCAGAGAAAAGTGTTTTGCTGCATAGTATTAAAATCTTTGCTTTTATTGACCTTTAGGATGATGTCAAAGAAAATCATGACAATTTTCTGGCTCAACTTCACTTTTCCTAACAATGTAACTGTACACAAATTTTTATGTTTTCAAAAGTTTTAAAACAAAAAACCTTCAAAATGCATTTTACAAATAAATATTTTATAGTGTTATAAACACTCCACAAATACAGTTCAAAAAATACAAAGGTGCTAATTTGCAGAAACGTTTAAAGAATAAAACAGTGGTTCAAAATATTTTTAAACTTTTTATCTTATAATACCAAGTTCTAATGATGTCTTAACTTCTTGCTGCTTTAATTTGCTTAAAGTCTAAAAATACTTACTTGTTATTTATTCTGTTAACAATAGTTTCCCAAAGAAAATGGAAGTTTACATGTTTAAAACAAAATATGGCCTCTTAGTACTTTAAGGCAAATAGTAGCTGCCAGCAAGATAGCTCAGTAGACTAAAGCCCCTGCTTAGGCAAGCTTAGGCAAAAGCAGGGGCTGCTGTTCTATCCTGGGAACCACATGCCACGCCAACCCCTATTCTCAGTATGCTGAGCCGGCCACTGAGTCTGGATGTGGTGGTGCATGCCTGTAATCCCAGGTCAGGGGAGGCTAAAAACAGAATGATTACTGTGAGTCCAAGCTGTGTAGTGAGAACCTATCTCAGCCAAATACATTAAGAAACGAAAAGACTAGTAACGATTTAGCTTTTAGAGGAATGAATTCTGTGTAGATCTCTGTGTAGTTCTGCTACTTTTCTGGGTTAACTTTTGCTCCTAATCTATGAGTATAACACACCAAGGGCTGGTTGGAACTCACTGAATGCTTCTAACTCACCAAAGAGCTTTTATCCAAGGGTCCATGTGTTCTGATGGCCGCCACTGAAGTTATCTTTGAACTGAGCATTAGCTCAGTTCGGGGCATTTTTCTAACCATGTTCCTGCCATTTCTATGCACTGTTATTATATACTATATGTTAACAACAGCAAAAAAAAAACAGTTAAAAAGTCAAGTTCCTATGAAAACAAAAGGTAATGCTTTGAAAAGGTTTTATAAAGCAGGTTAATGAGTTGATTGCTATTGAATGTAGTATAGGTGATACATCTTTGGGGAAATCAAAATCAAAATCAAGATGGATTTATTTTACTGTACTATTATTTTTAAAGCTTCTAGTTCACTTTAGAAGGGCTGAAAGGAATGGCCCAACATGTGGTTTAACCAAGATAGATGATTTAGAGCTCCATTTAGCATCAGCATCAAAGAAATGCCTTGGAATCACATCCAATCTAAACAAATGCTCATATGTATGGGTCCTCTTTCTTACAATCCCCCTCTTTATTTGACTAAATCAACAAAATACAAGTGTCATTGTATCAGAGAAAGTAGCTTATCTTGTCAAATCCAGTGAATTGCAAAAATATTTTTTTCAAGTCAAACAGTTATCATTAAAGCTTCCAAGTGAAACTCATATTGATGATTTCCTATATTCTATTTTCCCATTTCTTATGCAGAGTCATTGTGGACAAAACTTTATCACCTCAAGTCTAAATTCCTCTAATTATCGCCGAAATGACATCAATTATACTATCCTTGGGTCTCGATTTTATTTATTTATTTATTTTTTGCTTGTCCTTTTTACTTGTTTTTATGCATGTTTGTCTTTCATGTAGTTGGTTGTATTCCTAAAGTGCATGATCAGAAAGCAGGTGTGTCAGCCTGGAAGGACTTGTGTGTGCCCAAGTCAGTTCTCTGAGTGCTCAGCTGCCTACGTTTCTCTGCACCCACACCAAGCTAAGCCCTGACCTTGGTGCCCACCCTTCACCTCCAAAATATTATTATGTTTTGACATCTTTACAATACGTTAACACTCCTCAAATTCTGATATTGTCTTTTGTGCTTATATTATAGGGCCATGAATTTCCAGCTCAAGTTTCAATCTAAGACCTCTAGATTGAATCTAGTCTGATCATCCCTTCCAACTTCATGCCGTTTCTTGACTTCAGCACTATTTTAGTTTTAGGAAGCCTGCTCATCCTCGCCTGAATGTAACCTGTCTCTCTTAGTACTTTCTTGGAGCTTGAACAAAATACTCAACACCCACAAGTTAAAGGAGAAAGGGTGCACTTTGGCTCACAATGTGTAATGGCTTCGGTCCATAGTTTGCTTGCTCCAAGGCAGGGCAACATGAAAGAAAAGAATCAATGGCATGGGAGGCTGGAGGGGGGAGACTTCCTTCTTCTTTACTTTTTAGTCCATCCAGGCCATAATCCCATTGGTTGGTCCCACTGACATGCAAGGTGGGTGTTTCCTCTTCAGTAAATCCATCACCCATAACCATAACTACTCTAAACCAATCAAGGAGCTAATGCAGTATCACATACCAAGATCTGGTCACTCTCAAATGCCCATCTCAGAGAATGCAAGGTTTTGGGAACACATCCAGATACAAGCCATACCCCACTGTACTGAACTCTCCCCCCAGTAAGCAGTAGATAATGCTTTCTCTATCACATTCCTGCCCATCACCAGGAGTCAGGGTTTAATATCCTCTTGCCAAGTAGATATTCCATAAATACACACTAGCATGATTTCCTTTTCTCTTATTTACTACCTTTATTTGGATATCTCATCAAACTGTCACTATAGAGTAATATGATTACTCAGTGTGTGGGTTTTATGACATCCCTCACATACCAAATTATAACAACTCTGATTTGATTATTGAATTATATAATTTCAATTGTATGATTAAAATCAGATTTTTCATCTTTTTAGTGCCTATTACAGTATAACATACTAGGCTCTTAACAAATATTCACTAAAAATATCATCTAGGTCAGTGGATGCACCTTGAGACCATACTCCTAAGTGAAGTAAAGCGGACACACATATGGAAATAACATATTGTCTCCCTGATGTGAGAAACTGAAAGAGCAATCAAAGACCAAATGTACAATATATATTGTGAAACAGGAAGACATTAGTCAACAAGAAACAAGAAATAAGAAGGGGAAAGGGGAAAAGGAGGAAGGAAGAAGAAAAAGCAAAAGAAGGATAAGATAGAAATAGCTTCATAAGTAATAAGGGGAGGATAGCTGGAAGAGATGGGGAGAGATTGGGGTAAAAATAATCAAGAGATATCACTAACGTGTACAAATTGCCTATGATGAATGTTTATTATTTTATATATCAAAATTGTACCAATAAGCTTCATCAAAAATCAGTAGTATATATGATTCATAAAGCATTTCTACGTGGAAAAGTAAAATATGTAGTTACTTAGACTTGGAATAAAATTCCCTTCCATTTATCCTGAATAATCTTGGACAATTTCCTAGTTTTTTTATTTTTATATTTTAATGGTTTAATATAGTGATTAAGCAAAATGATTACAATAAAGAATGGTGTCTGTTGGGGAGATAGCTCAGGGGTATAAGCGCCTGCGGGCAAGCACAAGATCCTGAGTTCCAATCCCAGTACTAGAAAAAAAAGAATGGTATAGGAGATTATCAAAAAATTAATGTCCTTCCTATCATTAATCTCTACTTATATAAAGTTTTGTTTGAATATAAATACTTAAATTATAATTTATCTTACCTCCAAACTTTCCCCCAAAGGCCATTTATATCAAACATTGTAGTCTAAGGATGGAAGGATAATATCTCAAAATGAAATGCCTAAAGAGGTGCAATACTTATTCTATTTGTCTAAAAGTCTTAATAAAAATGGGACTCAAGCACTGCGTTGGTAGTGGCAGTGTTATTGTTCAAAGCTAGAGCATCCCACTGAAGTCTCATGTGTTCAGAGGCAGAGTTTCTGGAAGGTGACTGGGTCAATGGAGCAACATACCCCCCAGCAGGTTGATCCATGGAGAGTTCATGTCCAAATGTGCTGTGAGGAGAAGGGGCCCCCTGGAAGGGTTGTCCTGCCAGGAGCACGCATTCAAAGGGCACGCTCAGCCTCCCCTCTCCTCTCTGGGCCTCCTGCCTGTTGTGAGGCAGGCAACTTTCCTCTGCTGTGACCTTGTGCCTGATGTTTCAGGGCCTTAGAATCATCTAACTATTGACTGAATCCCTCAAAACTTTAAGCCCAATTAAACCTCTTCCCCTTCAGATTGTGGATGTTGGGTATTTTGTCCCAGTCACTAACAGTTACTGATAGCTGACTAACAGTTACTGTCAGAAACTTGCCTCCAGTAGAGGAAGAGATGGACATCCAGGTTATGTGCAGGCTCTTCTTCACCTCTCCATAGTCAAAGCATAAGTGATGGAAACTTAGAGAACTGTTCTAACAGTAGCTTCTGGGAGAAAAGCTAGAGAAATAACTTTCTATTCAGAATCCAAAAGTGCAAGGGTTCTCTTATTACATTACTACTAGACTGAAAGTAACACAGGTCACAGAGAAATTGTTTGAAATAAGAACTTGCTCTAGGAGCTGAGAGAGGGTTCTTTTTCAAGCATCCTGGACATGGAAATTAGAATAAGCCATTGCGATGCAACTTTCAGAACTAGGAAACAGTGTAGAGGTAGGATACTTCTTAAAATTGTTCTTTGTCACACCACTTAATGCTTATATCTTACTCTCCTTTAACAGGGCCTAATGGTTTGGCCCAAATTCCCAAATCAAGGCACATCTGTCCAATGTACCTCCTAATTGTTGAGAAAGAAAATAAGACAAAATGAGCACTGTTAGAAGAACTGCAATTATGAAACTAAATGATACTACAGCAGGTTTTTAGCATGAGGAAAACAGTTAAGAGGTTTCATGGTCAGGTATAATACATCACTCGAGGCAATAGATTTTTGAACACTGGAGCTTATTTTCTTTCTTATTTAGCAATCCCACCCAATGCCCCAGATTTCTGAGAAGGATAATTACCTACCATTAAACTCTTAGGATAACAACTTAAAATGGTCTATGAGGTACTTCTAAGCTATGAGCAGACCTGGGCTCTTATCTCCTGAAGAGCTGGAGCTCCAAATGCTTGTTTCTTCAAAAGACCCTGGAGGACACACAGTATCTCCTCTATGTGTTAAGTAATGAGGCCTAAAATTTATTAAATGACACCTTCTTTCCATGAGCACTGTTAAGATGACATAATCCAGTTGAATTTTAATTTACATTAATTGTTAATGTTTCATCTTTCCTTTCAAAATACATGCAGAGGTATGCTAGGATTCATTCTCACATCAAAAATCTCCAAATATGTTATAGGTAAATTCTTCTCAGTTCTCTTAGGCATCAGCACAGGGCATAGTATTTTTCTTATTTTTTAGTAGGGATGTAAGCTGACACTGAGAGAAATTATATAGTTCTCCAGAGCAAGGCAATGGGTCAAAGGTGTGGCCACAGTGAGCATTTAGCCTTCAGGAAGGTGGCTGCTTTTGCAGCAAGGGGACCCCAGGCAGCCTTTACCCGTCGCT
This sequence comes from Myocastor coypus, assembly GCA_004027025.1. Taxonomy (NCBI): domain Eukaryota; kingdom Metazoa; phylum Chordata; class Mammalia; order Rodentia; family Myocastoridae; genus Myocastor; species Myocastor coypus. The sequence continues at coordinate 54,138 of PVJA010010206.1, forward strand.
TATTTTACCCCACTGGAACCCGAGAGCTGTTGGTGTTTGCAGCCTTCAGGACACTTTCACTTGTCATGCCAGTGAGCTTCCTGTGGCAAGCTCATCTTTACCTACCACCCAACTCTACAAACAGCTTAAAAAGACTTGGACAGAGTCAAAGGCAGTTCCAGCTCCTGCTCTGCAAGGGAAACTCAAAGCAGTTACTCTCACCTTGTGGGTACTCTGACACAACAATTTCCCTCAGCCACCTCACTCCACGCAGTAAGTCTGGCACCTCAGTGGCGGGAGCGCTAATCAGATAGCAAAGCAGGACAGACTGTGTCAGGAATGATGTCAGATGAACGGCAGTCCCTGCACCACCGCCCCACTTGGAACACACACTGAAACACTTGTTTGTGTTTCAAGTACTTTATGGCTTACTTGAAACATAAATGTTCACCACAGAAGGCACTAATGTATGAGGTGTTACTTCAGGATTTGAGCTCTCACACTACATGCACAGAAGTCTTTCTGTACACTCAATTACAGAAACAGTGGAAGTATCTTTGAACAACTTATATTATGGATACCACCCATCACAAAAGAAACTGCAAGGCAAAACTTGTGTCTGTACTTTCCTAGATAATCTAGTAAGAAACCATTTTACCAAAAGTATAGGGAGAAAATGTTTTCACCTTATGCCATATGGTCCAGCTTATATTGGATTTACACATTTGGAAGGTCTTAGTTATTTCACGTGGTGGTCCTTTACCTCAGGTACCTGAGTGTGGCTTTTTACCTCTCTGTTTTAGGGACTGTGAGCCTTGAAGGCTCTGTCAAAGAGGGTTCTGATAATATGCTGGCTTCCTCTTGGCTGATCCTTCATTTCCTCC